>DF243401.1:2403-43197 GCA_000507305.1 Breviolum minutum Mf 1.05b.01 | reverse complement strand
AAACCTTTTGCATTTTATCAAATTCTATCTTCAGTCAAGAAATTCTTATTAGAAAGACCTCCGAAATTTAAAAAAGGTGGGGGTCGTGTGCCTGAATTTTGCTTGCTTTAGGGGGAAGGGTTTACAGGGATGGACTCATGAAAAACTCATCCCAAGAAGCAGATAGTTGATCCCCTTACCCCAGACACTCGATGGGGCTGGCATAGTTACCTACATTATACTGTTATACCATAAAAATGAACCATGTATATATGGGGGTTTCCTAAAATGGTGGGTTTCCCCAACAAACCCATGGGTTTCCCTACTAGTACTAAAAATGATCATTTTGGGGTGTGAAATGGGGGTACCACCATTTAAGGAAACACCCATATAGGCAAATATTTTGTAAATATACCATACATTGAGCGTTTGGGTACCAGATCTTTCCACAACCAGCATGTCGATGGAACGCTCAGGGACGTAGCTCCAGCCGCAGGAGTAGCAGGGGATCATCGCAGGTGCCAGCATTTTTTTCTCGACATTTTCTGTGGCTCCCGGCGGTTGACTGGATTCCTAAAGAGGAATGACCCGAAGAAAGAGACGTTTTGTCATGGGACATGACATTGGAAACAAAAAATGAAAACTGCAAGCTGCGCAAGAACGAAAAGTCACTTTTGGTCTAGTTTGTAGGTCGGATATGTTTGAAGGCAATGGTTGTGTCGGCTACTCTCCAATCGCGTTTGCATCACTGCCTTTCAACCAACCTCCCTTATGTGTCTTCCACCAAACATTTGATTTGAAAACAAGGTCCTGAATGACTTGAGTTTTGTTTCTATCTTGACAAGCGTATGTCATATACCTGGAACCCCAATGACCTCTATTTTTGAAGGTCAACCCCCCAAAACAAGGTCTTTTCCAACCAAAACAATGGTCATTTGGGTTCCAGGTATTTCCAAAATCCAGCAACAACCACCAAAAACGAAGATACAACAAGAAGAACCTAGGATCCGAACAAAAATCTCTCTGATTCTTACTGGAGTCCCACCATTTGCAGCGATTAGCGAGTGTAAACCAAGACAAGTGTCACACATATCCTGATTATAGCGACATGTATCCTGATGTAAAACAAAACAAGGTGATATCAAAAAAATGATCCGTTCCCACTATAATATTCAGTCGGACAAATTATAGCAAGCTCAGCGTAGGTCACTCCAAAATGGTGGTTTAGTCAGGGAGTCCCCCCCAAAATGCCCTCAATTCAGGTTAGGAATGGTACCTATACTAATTTGCCCACATTCATCTTCAGCATATTTTCAGCTGCATCCCAGTTTAATTGCGAATTTGCTAGTCATCACTTACCCAAGTGTTTACCAGGCATCCATCCATCTAGTCTAGACATTTTCCAGTGACGAAATAGGATTATAAATCAAACCTCATCCCAAATGGATAGGAATGGTGATTTGTAAATTATGGTATAAATCCTCACAAACTGGTCCAAACAAACCTTGGAATTATATGTTTCTAAAACAACACATCTACCCATGCTACATTTTTAACTTGCCGTGTTTCATACATTGCGAAAGACCTGTTTCTGTGGATGGAAATCAAGGAAGCTAAGATATGGAAATCGGGGCATTGAGCCATGACAAGTTGAAGTTTTGTGTTTCTGGGGTGTTTTTTTCGTGCATGGAAGAAAATGCATGCGTTTCCATGTTTTTGGATGCATGTTCCCTTTTTTGGGTGGGGTTTTAAGCATCACCACTAGGAACTTAGGAACTTACATTTCGATGAGATACTCCACCTGCATTTGTGATGCTTTGAGGGGGACATAATAACAATCCAGTTATTGTTTCGGGATGTGCTTTGTTTCAATCCCGTAGGATCCATGTATGGTATATTTACCTACATTTGGCTTAAATTTATGGTAAATGTAGGTAAATATACCATACATGGATCCTATAGGAATGTTGCCAGGACGTTCCTGGCGCTACGCATAGCAGGAGAAGAATTTCTTCATTCCAAAGTTGGGAATGGGTTTTCATAATGGTGGATACAAGCAATCCAGATACGTGGTGTTTTATGCTTACAGCCCTATAAAAACCACGGTTGGTTCCACCTAGAAATCACCCAACTTCAAAAGGAAAAATCATTTGAACATATTTGTGGGTTTCCTAAAATGGTGGTACCCCCAAAACAACCCCAAAATAATCATTTTTAGTAGGAAAACCCATAGTTGTTGGGTACCACCATTTTCGGAAACCCCCATTTGAACCATCCATCCACCTCCAATTTTTGGGGTTCCAGCCGCTAATCACCAGAATGGTTCCATAAATTGAGCTTTCGAAGGTGATTTTCCCGTCAAAATGTTGCCTTGGGGGCCCCCCATTAAATTGCGGACCAACGGTTACTTGGAATCATTGCCACCCAATTACTGTCCATGTCAAATCCCAATTCAATTACCATTTGCTTGGAATATGGAATACTTGTTTCTTTTTCCAATGATCTCAAGCCTTTGTATATGTATATCTACATTCATTGGGCTAAATAGTCCAAATTGATTTGTGCAATATTATTTTCAGCTGGGTGGAAACCACCACTAGCATTGTTTTTGCTGAGGAAAAACAAAACATCTCATTGTAGTTCATGTTTGGCTTTCTAAGTGGACAATTTGTCACATCTTGGGATCCTTTGAAAAACAAAACATGTTTTCTAGGATGATAGAGATCTGGCGAAACCTGGGATCCTTCCATGTAGAAATCCCCATTTTTTTTATGCTGGCCTAATAGCTGTTTAGCTGTTGAGGGAGTGGAGAGGACAGGTGGGGTGTCAGCAGGTCGCCAGGTTCATCACATTCATGTCAAACAAATGTTGATAATACCTGGGTGAGGAGATGTTTGGGCCCCAAAATCATGCCCCAAACATCGAAAGTCAATACAGTAGGTATTTGGATGTCTAGCGTTTGAAACTTGATGTGTTCGCGGTGTTTTTTTGTGATGTGTTTGATGAGGGAATGTATTTTGTCAGAGAATCTCATGGCTGCCAACCTGGTGTTTTTTTCTGTTTTTGTTTGATTCACCCTGATTTGATATGATTTCTCTACGCAATTCTGAAGCAGCAGGGAATTCCCTTGATTTCAATAACTTTGAAGTTTGTTAAATATGTTTCCTATTTATTATTCAGTGCCACCGGACGTAAAGATGTGCCAAAAATGTCATCCTTGCGTGTGACTTCTGTTGTCTAAGTTGGGCTGTGTTTTCCTAAGGGGACATTCTTGAAAAGAGGTTTCTCGATGTTGTTGAAGTTTGTCTTACTTAGCCAATGGCAATGTTGAGGTTGAAATATTTAGCAAGAAACATAGAGTTTAAACCGTGTTTCAGGGTGTAAACGGCTTAGTGCGATATTGTATAACATCTCCACCTGTTTTGTTTAACTTAACGGAAGAATGGTCCAAATCGTCTTGGAAAAAAACGCACGGGAAGCTTGATACTGTAACAATTCTAGTGTCCCACTTGGCATCTTCCGATTGCTATACCTTTCACTCTCGGCAACAGGAGACAAACCAAAAAACACAAAACGTGACGTTTTTGGGGAGCGCCGCGTCAGGAGAAATAGCCATTCAGGCACTGCAAGTGCTGGGACTGCTTGGGCACACGTGCCGAGCGATGATCGAAACTTGCTTCCCTCCAACAGCGCCTTGGCAATCTGGAGGGGTCTTCAAGATTCCAAGATTCACCTTGGATTGTGAGGTTGAAAAATGGACTCTAGCTGTTTCAAATTAAGCAGAAGGCATTGGTGTGGTTCCTTCTTTCATGCAAAGTGCGTCCAATATATTCCTATATAATGTATAATTACATGTTTTTTTGTTGTTATCCCAAGGTTAAACGTCCAAACTCAAGGGGATAGCATACATTTTGGGGTGACAGTCCAATTACATATCCTGCTAAAGATGTTACTGTTGTTGCTACTGTTATACTCTACAGCTGTATATATATATATAACTGACATTTCATTGATATGTTTTTGATATGATTTCGATATTATGTTTTTATGTCACACACACAAGTCTTTGCTTTTGACATTACGTTTGATCATGCTATGCTTTAGTACATGTTCTTTGAGTCTACCCCCCGCTCAGCAAAATTGCTAAATGAAGAATTTACAGGGATTCCCTACTAAAAATGTAATCAGCATCCTGGTGGTGACTGGAATCCTGGGTGGGGAGGTAGATCCAACATCTCGTTACTCTTCAGGGGAACTATCCCACCTTGGAACAAGGGAAAATCATTTTTCGATCACACCTTGGACGAAAATTTGATCGTTCCCAGGACCTAGTAATTGATCCCTCCATCTGAATAGAAGGGGTATCCCGGATTCGAATCCCAAACCACCAAGCCAAACTCAATTTTCAATTAGTTGATTATGATTTACATTCCCGCAATTTAACATAACCTCTGAAAATTGATGGTTGGAAGACGATCCTTTCCTATTGGAAAATTGTCCCTTTTCAGGGGCGAGCTGTTAAATTTTGGGGGCGTACAACTTCCTGATGAAGCATTGCTGGGTGGTGGTTTCATTTTTTTTTGTTTAAGTTTCTTTTGTTTAAGTTTCATCCCTATTTGAGGAAATGATCCAATTTGACTAATATTTTTCAAATGGGTTGAAACCACCAACTAGATTATTGTTTAGAAGTGGCAAGAACCAATCTATGAAACATGAGGTGGTTTTTGATCTGTTACAAACTTATTACACCCCTTTTTCAGATGGGTTGGTGAAAAACCACCAACTAGACTACAACCTTTCCGGACATTTTCGTTCCAACCCCCAAGGTAAGCTTTCGGTGCAGTCGCGACGCTCAGAAAACAGTCCAGGTGTGCCGGTTTGACCTATAGGATTTGGGGCGGTTGGTTGGTTGGTTGGTTGGTTGGTTGGTTGGTTGGTTGGTTGTTTGCTTCAAAAAGGAACCGTTGCAGTACAGGAAAGAGACGATTTTACCGGATGATAGCAAGTACTCGCAAATCTTGATGCTATGTAGTCCGTGGTGGGGGCAGACTTTGATGATTAGTTTCTCACATTACTCACCATAAAGGACCTCAACTTTATCTAGGGGGTCGTTTCAAATATGTTTTATGTTCACCCCTAACTGGGGAAGATTCCCATTTTGACTAGTATTTTCAAAGGGGTTGAAACCACCAACTAGTTGTTGTGTAACCTGTAAACTTGTAAACATAGCCGAATTTTCACTCATGCAAAGGTCTTTTCGGAAAGTATCTACCCGTAGACATGTCACATGAATTGGGGTGATTGTCCGACAGTTTCCAAATCATGAAATGGCTAAAAGGAACGTATATTACAGGGGTCATCATATTACCCATTTGGGGGGGAATCACATAATGGAAAATGAAAAAAATGTAGAAATCTATGGTCATTTTGGGGGATTCCCTTTGTTTGGGTTGGTGTCATATATTGACCCCTGTAATAACACACCTTGGATCTACCCACCAGGCCCCCCCTAACCCTGCAGGATGGGAGCCAGTGGCAAGTCTGAAGGTTTTTAGTAGTTGGTTTTTTTTGGAACCAAAAAAAATGTTCTCTGACGTTAATGCTGGCGGAGCCTGGAATCCTCGGTTGGGGGCCAGGTGGGGGGTGAACCCTTACCCAAAGCACCAAAACCCAATGCCATCCCCAAACTCACGAACTGTTCGACCAAGTAAATCGATGCACACAAGACCTTCGGTTGGGTTGGGGTTACATATTAAAGATAGTATGGGGGATGAAATCCTGCCCAGTTGTAAGTATAGTTACTAGGGGAATATCCTTGATTATCAAATGTTTGTATATAATAGGATCCCGTCAGCAACATTTATTTGCATTCTATTCAACTGGTTGGTTTATCAGGGAACCTCCCAAAAATGGGCTTATCTACTTATCATAAAGTTAACTAGGTAGTGCATACAGGATACAAATCCCTTATGATCCGTACAACCAAACAACCTACTGAGCAAATTATAGCGACCCAACCGCCGTTCGGTCTCGCGGAAATGGTGGTGATTGTGGTGAATCCGCCGCAAAAATTCAGGTGTTTCGGGAATTATATAGTCATTTGCCCAGAACAAACCAAGATGAGGTCCCTCCACTTATAACTTATAACTATAGGTGGTGGTTTCAAATATTCACTTCGAAAATTGGGGAAGATGAACCCTTTTTTTGAATATGTTTCAAAATGGGTTGGTGAAAAACCACCAGCTAGTTTTTTGATGAATCCAGGCACTTCCAATCCCATGGCATCCATGTATGGTATATCTATCTACATTCACCAATATTTCACCATTCAAAAACAACCATTCATGTCAGTAAATATACGTCCTCGTCGCATGGATCAGTCATGGGAATCTTCGGGTTTTTGTTGGCACCAAAACTGAACGAAAAAAACGTCCCACAAAATTGTACATTTTCCAATATCTATGGTTGAAATATTACAAGTTGGTCATCCATTTTAATATGGTTTTCCATGGTAAACCATCCATTTTGGGGTACCACCTGTGGTTGAAACTCCCCCAGCTGCCCTGGTGACAGGTCACAGCTCCGGCGGAGACGCTCCGGACCGCCATGTGGCCACGCAACCGCGCAGCGCCACGCAGGGCACGCGCACCACGAAGCAGTCGCATTTGTCGGCGACGGACGCGTTGTAGCATGGCCTGGGTTCGTTGGTTGGAAATGGTTGAAAAGGGTGGAGAAGGATGAACATTTTGTTGAAAATTGACTGATGTTTTCTTTTCAAATATTGCACAAAGTAGAAACCTGTAGAAACCCAATTCTTTAATGTCTTTTTTTTTGGAAATGTTGTATTGACACATGTAATGTAATGATATGTTATATTAAAGTGAGATTATTTTGACGTTGCGTTTGGTTTGCTAGGATATGACACGTGATGAACCGGTAACCTTTCAGCCTACCTTTGATGGGACAAATAGCTGGACAAATTGTAGGGACTTCACACGACCTTTTGGCCCCCAAAAAGGTAGCTGAGGAAGGGACATCATCTTATTTCAGGGAGATCTAGGTTGGTGAAATATTCTAACTATAGTGTTTTTTTTCTCACCCCTACTTGGGGAAAATCCATCCCAATTTGACGATATAAATATGTTTCAAATTGGGTTGGTGAGTTCAACCCAAACTACTATAGATACTGCTTCCCGCAGATACGACGATCAACCTTTGGGTTGCTTTTCCAAGAGCGGCTTTTCAAGCCCTTCATCCCAGCTTGGCAACTGGTTTTTCCCTGAAAAAAGTTCATCCAAACAATAGGCTTTGCCAAAGGAAAGGATTCCAACAGACCCCGAAAGGAACATACCCGAGGCCCAGGCCCTCAACTATACCTGTTTATGGTTTGGATTTTTTTTTTAATATTTTTGTATTTTGGGGTTCCTGGGGTTTGTTCCAGGGGTCTGTTCCATTTTTCTTAGAGTAGAGTGTTCCAACATCTTCCAAGCCATAAAATTGGACTTGTTGAATGGTGATTTACCCTCCATGAAACTACGCACCCACTCGAAAACGAACATGACTGGCTGGAACATCCACCATTTGAGTCGATGTATTTCCTATTGAACACATTTGAGTCGATGTATTTCCTATTGAACATATAGGGATTGTTCCAATGTCATGTTAGTTTTCAGGGGTGTAGTAGTTCGCACCTGAAAAATGGATGGTTAGAATACGATCATTTCCTTTTGGGATGCCCTATTTCCAGGGGCGAATCGTGAAATCACATGGCCTGGGCCATGCATGACCACCATGTACCACCACACACACAGCATCAGAGAAAGAAAAAGAAAGATTTACCATCCCAAAAAAACAACATGACAATGAAGAAACAACAATTTGCTAATTTGCAGATGTATTTTCCTATTAAAACCGGTGATTTTCCAGGTTTCCATCGCCATCTTAGTTCCTGAAATTAACAATTCGCCCTTCACAATAGGCCAGGCCTTAAAAGGGAAACCATTTTTCAGTGGGGAAAACGGCGGTACAACCACCAAGGTCTGTCCCTTCAAACCGACGACCTAGCAAGGGCTCCAATCTCACTACCGATATGATTCCAGGGTCTGTACCCGGTTCTCGTCGAGGAGAGATGGAGATGGTGGTTCCAGTGAAGGAAGGATGTTTTGAGTGGTGATTTTGACCCAAGAGTGGGTAGCTAGGATTCGTATCAAGTCATTTCACGGGTATTGTCTGATGATTTCTGATCCGAATCCTGCTAAAGAATATAAATGAGTTCCGAATCCATAGATCCAGAGATCCGAAGTCTTTTTACGACTTCCACACAGTGTGTACTTTTTTGTTGCCCATAAGGAAGTCCAGAATTTACTCTAGTAGGTGGAGTGGGTAGGATGATCGAACCATGAATAGAAGCAGTTAAAGAGCTCCTAAAATATAAAAAGGAGTGGTGAAGTGGTGTTATTTTCCATCGCAAAAACAATGAACTTTCCAACAAACCTTTGTTGATTCAATGGGTAGATACATGCAGTTGATTCATACAGGTTCCCTTGAAGAATGGGACAAAGCTTCGCCAGCTTCGTACTGATGGATGTATACATACCCGAAACCCCATTGCAATTTTCGACATGGAGTCGTTTCAAAAAAGGTTTGAAAAATGGAATACCGATAAATACTACCATGTATTCTTGGATTTCGCTTGGGATCAGCCACGCAGAACCTTTCCCAGGAAGCAAAGCATCCAATGCCTCTATGTCCTAAGAGGGCAGCATGGTGATGCTGACGGGAGTTGGGACTAACGATGTATTGATGACACACTTCCGCGTACATGGCTAAGCATCATGACGCGGGTCACCTCTTGGTGGGCGGTTGAGAGCCATGTTCCATGCGGAAGGGACCGAGCAGCCATGGAGACCTATTTTCTGCAAAGCAGTGAGGTCTTTTTGTGTTTATTTCCAGACCGAAGTGAGGATGATATATCTCTCCGATATCGACGACGTCGGAGTCGATCTTTTTGCCTTTTTTTTTTCCGCTTGTCAGCTCCAAACTGTGAATGTTCGCCACGCAGCTTAAACAGATTATATAAACAGAATTTGTGGAGATGGAAACCGAAAGAAATAGATGTTTCAAGATTCTCAAATGGCTGACTGCTATCATGACATTTGGCGATTTTGGATATTGCTACCAACCAGGCTGCTTGTAGCATGTTTTGTGTCATTTGTGTTCGTGGATTCGTATTATTGATCATCATCATCATCATGATCATGATCATCATCATCATCATCATGATCATGATCATCATCATCATCATCATGATCATGATCATCATCATCATCATCATCATCATCATCATCATCATCATCATCATCATCATCATCGATCACCGAATCACCAGACGTTGTTTCCAATCCCAAACAGCCTGTCCTTGGAAACACGTCACGACGCTTGCCTGCCCTATCCACCTGTGGTCGGGAGTTGGCACCGTGTATTTCCTGGGGTTTGGTGAGGAACCAAGTTGAGCAAAAGGTTCAAGTGGGGCAAAGTGCGAAGGTAAGTGTCACCCTCCGGGCAACTAACATACCCCACCTGGGAAAGGAAAATCATCTGTCAAACGTGCCTTGGGAAAAGGAATGTTAGTTCGTACTGGTAGGAGGGTACACTCTAATTGTTGAGGGTTGTCATCAAAATCTTTGCCCTTTGGTTGTTATAGTTATAGTATATATATATATATTTAGTAGAGAGAGAGAGAGAGGGAGGATATTCACTACTACCCAGTTATTTTGGGATTCTAGTAAGCCATGATATAGATCCCTATTAACCAACCAGTGAAGTGGAACATCTTAAGGGTTTTAATTTTTGAACGCCATTCACTTGGATTTGCTTCTACTTGTTTCAAGTATTACAAATCACCATTAACCATGGTATCATGAATATGTCTGTGTTTTCCCAACATCTTTAAGGAAATGGTTATCGAAAGTGGCAGCTGATATCAGGATTTGCAGATGCATTGCGAAGGGCTATTTGGAGGCCCCCCAAATCACGATGCCTCAGAACTCAATCAACTCCATTTCACCTCAGAAAGATTTTGCCATGGTGACTTAGCCATACTTAATACATAGAAATGCCTTCAACATTTGTGTATAGGGTTTTTTTACATTGCCGGGTGGTTTGTAGCACAAAAACCCAAGAAACTGTTGATGGTTCAGAAATCCCAAACACCCAACTGGATCAACTGGCCCCTGGCATGGTTGGGAAAAAAAAAACGTCGTAAATAAATGGCATAGACTACCAACCTCAACCTGGTGGAGTGGGATCCCGGATTTCAGCCATCCACCGCAGGTGCCTACAGCGGGTGCAGCATCCAAGAGTCTCAGCGAGTTGGAGGATTGGAAGCGACGGAGCAAGGGAGCTTAAAGGGTCCGGGAGTTGCGTGTTGAGGGGATGAACGTTGGGGATGAAAAACTTTCCAGATATATTATGATAATTTATTATATATATATAGATATATACAAGGGTGCCAAATTGCCAAATGGTTCCTAAAAGGTGTCAATTAAGATTAACCATCCCTTAGGGTTTAATTGGCACCCCTTGGAAGGTGCTGGTATAGATATGAGATATTTATATTTATACATATGGATTGTTTCATAAGCCAATATAAAGGATCCCTATAAGCCAACCAGGATTCAATGGATTCCTTTCGTCTCAGTTGAACCACGCTTTATGATGAGTTCTGATCAAATCATAGCGACGAAAAACGCGACCTAAAACCCCCAACGGGTAGCGAATTTTTGGAAGGGAACTCCCACTACACCTCCAGTAAACTAACATAGCGATTGCTGGAATATCCCCCATGTTTAATCGGAAATACAGTACATCTTCAATCCGGGTTCATGTTCCATTAGTTATGGTAGTTTTGTGGAGGGTATTTCAGGAAAGTCCAGGTTGGTCAGATGAGTTGATGATGGTTATGCTTCATGGTGATGGTGTTGATTGATGATGATGAGGGGTTGACGAATACTGTAATAAGAAGAACGTGATGATGATGATGATGATGATGATGATGATGATGACGACGACGACGACGACGACGACGACGACGAACGATGAGTTCATGTTTCATGTTGGTAATTATGAATACAGAGTTGACAATGGTGATGATCATGATGAGAAGGAGGATTCATGATTCATGATGTTTTTTTGGTTGAACTCTTGAGTGATGATTGATGGAAGCGGTGATCGGAAATGTTCCTTTATACATTATGGACATATACTGTATATATATATATATATTATATTAGACCCGCTGATGATGGTGAGATGACAGGATTCTTGATACATCTTACTAGGATTGGGAGAAATGTTTGTCAAACCATAGTGAATCCCCTTCAAGCCTTTGCCTACACTACTTTCGTGATAGCTTTGGGATTTGTTTTATATATGACCCTTGACACAAGCAGACTTTGAATTTTTGCAAGAGACCGAAGGTTTGCATAGGTTTGTCAAGATTGTGTCACTTTCAGTTGAAGGACGTATGGATACACCACCTGGAAAGCAGATGCACCATTGGCACGTAATATACGAAAAGGGTAGTTAAGCATAGTTTCTTGTCATTTTGGGTGTCCGTGTTAGTTTTCGGGGTGTACTTGGATTTGTTGAAGTCATTTTTTCCTGCTATAGGATTCATCACTAATTGAATCACCATTTCCAACCATCGAAAAGCACATTTGTTCTAAACATTTTTTTTTTGATGTGCTTTGCGTATTCAAAACTAGCTGGTGGTTTCAAATATTTTGTATTTTCATTCCTTTTTGGGGAAGATTACCCAGTTTGACTACTGTAATATTTTTCAAATGGGTTGAAACAACCACCAACCAGTTATAATGAATCCAGTTTTCGAATCCCATAGCATCCATGTATGGTATATCTATCTATTTGTTTGTTTGTCTGTCTGTTTGTCTGTCTGCTGTCTGTCTGTCTGTCTGTCTGTCTGTCTGTCTGTCTGTCTATCTGTCTATCTGTCTAATCTAATCTGATCTGATCTGATCTGATCTGATCTGATCTATTTATCTATCGATCTATCTACATTTACCAATATCTATGGTTGAAACCACCAACTAGTTTTTGATCAGACCAAGAAACCCAAACTCCACATCCGCTGAGATGGTTTGGCACCAGAGACCCGCGTTTTCTGCATCACAGGAGCGGGGAAACAACGGATGGGGCGATTCAATCGGTGACCTTTTCATCCCCTAGTTGGAGGTCACTTAACCATTTAAAAGGGTCACTTAACCATCCCGAAAAGGTCACAAGGAATTGCCAGGTACAGGACATGTTCACATATTAACATTCGGTATAACAAGCACACTCTGCAGCGATCACACATATGTTTTATAATATATACGTATTACTATATTACATTATATCTATAAGATGTGTTTACATAGGACTACTTTCAGGTTTGTTGAACATTCTAAGTCACCCAGATTGTAAGCACCAAAAACAGTGAACCCTAGAAGGAATTTTGCAAATATCAGTTTTTGAAACTAGCATAGTTAATTGGCCATTAGTTTTTGGAATGCGCCTGGCGTGGTGCTTGCCCTCCAGATGGATACTTGATGCATCTTGAGAAGAGAAGAAGTGATGATACCCTCCCACAGTCCAAGATAGAACTAGGCAGTGATGGTTTGCAAGCAGAATCTGCTTTTTCAGTCTTTTCTGTTCACCTTGCATGTTGAGTTTGATGATAGTTGTATTCTGTTGCTGCGCAGTAAGAACTAGTATCGATCGAATTTGATCCCAATACCGAAAGATCCTTTTCATACATCAGGCAAAAACTGTGGTTCACATGAATCACTGGTATGAAGATACTGTTAATGGAAGAAATCCTGCACCAGTTGATATGGTAAATATCATTAAATATCCCATATTTTACAGAGTTTTATACATTCCAAGTCCCAAGTGGTGGAGGATTTCTTCCATCAACAGTATGGAAGTTTCTTTCCATCTTGGTGGCTGCACCGACGTTTTCTACAGGAGCATTTCCTGGTGTGCGCAAGGCTCTAGTGGCACGAGGCGTGGCGCACATGAAATGAGGCATTCTATTTGGCCCCCAAAATTTTGGCCGAAAATAGATGGGAAACTGGGGTTATCACCTCTATAAGTGGGATTATAGCTCCAGTTACTATAAGTGGGATTAGAACTCCATTTATAACTGGTAGGGGCCCCCTACAACAATCAACCAGGGTCGGAACTTTCATTCTTTGAAAAATCAATGATTTGCCTGTCAAGGTTGGTGTTGCAGGAAAGCCAAGAGGGAGATTAGTTATGATGAAAAATTCATCGGTATTTCATCGGTGGGAATAGTCACAAGGTTCAACCATCAATGAATTTGCACATGGTCATGGAAAATGTCACCTTTTGAGAATGTATTTCCTATTGAACATGCCCATACCATCCATGTAGGGTATATTTACTTACATTTTTCCGTTGATTTTCATGGGTTGTCATGTAGGTAAATATACACTATCGTCCCATGGATCCTATGGAAAAATGGAGATTTTCCAGCTAGCCAGGCTTAGTTTTCCCGGAGTGTCGTTGAAATTTGTGGCAGTTGATCCCTCCAGCTTGGCCCATACCTGGAAATGTGCAGCATGTGGATGTTTCCAAAAATAGTGGTACCCCCAAATCATCTATTTTAATAGGGTGTTCCATTATAAATCATCCATTTTGGGAGTTTTCCCCCAATTGACTCGAAACGACGAAAAAAATGGTTGGATTTCTCCGCTTGGGAAATATTACTCGTAGGACCTTCCGAATCCAAATCTCTCCGAGTCCTCGAGCGAGCTCTTCACCTTCTAATTTTGAAGGGAATTTTTTGTACCCCGGATTCATGCTCCATGTCGAGAATGTTGACCTACATTTTCCTCTGAATGTAGCCATGTTTTAAGCCATTTTCACCTATGATGTAGGTAAAAGTATGGAAATACAGTGGAGTTATAAGGTACCCTCCTGATAGCGACCTGAAAATGTGCCGGGCCCCAAAAGACAAGTTAGTTGTCTCCCAACCATCCATTTTTCAAGGGCCATGTTAGTTTTACGGGTTATGTAAGTTATGTAGCCATCTAAAGTTGCCAAAGTAGTTGGTATTTATCAGCCTCCGGCTAATGCCGCCGGCCTTTGCTGGGCTTGAGATTGCAAGCAGCATGGCCAGAAGCACCACCAAAAGCAGCAGTAGCAACAACAGCACCAGTCTCTCCATTGCCAGCAGCATGGCGAGAAGCACCACCAAAAGCAACAGCAACAGCAGCAACAACCAACAGCAGCAATAACAACAGCAACAACAACAACAACAACAACAACAANACTAGACACGCCGGCAAGGCCGGCGGATTTGTTTCATATCCTTTCCATTCCTTTCCCAACAATCTTCCAGTCACCCAAAAACGTGTTCCAAAGATGGTCCATGGTCCTAACGTTTTTAAGAGGTTGGCACGAGAACGAAGACAAGCAGAGCAAATGTTGGGACCGGTGACCGGTTGGGTGACCGGTTGGGTGGGGCTTCGATGATGGTAAAACACACCTAGGTGGTGGTTTCAAACATTTTTCATTTTTGCCCCCTACTTGGAGAAGATTTCCAATTTGACTAATATTTTTCAGATGGGTTGAAACCACGAGCTAGACACGCAACAACGGGAAATGTTTGGGGATAGGAAAGGGAGAAGCTGAAAACTCACGGCCCCAAACGGTGGATCCTGAAAACTCCAGACCGACCCATTTGAAAAAGGAATCGACACCATTTTGGGTTCCATGATTTCCATTGTTTCTTTTGTTGATATCTTGAGTCATATAGTCATGGTATGGTTTTGATTGGATGTTTTTTTTTTACATGGAGGAAATTACCGTCCATTGTTTTGTCATATATTGTGCAGGATGTCGCAAGTTGTGATCTATTGCCTTCATTGCATGCTTTTTCGTTTTCAATATATACCGTTCAGTATGTTGTTGATTCTTGGCTTGAAATTCTTGGTGGTGAACTTTCACTGTTGATGTTTTATTCCAAAAAATATGAAGAACATGCTTGTTGCAAAGACTTTGATGATACCAATCTCATTGTTATTTTTCCAAGTAGTTGCTGCTCATAAGTTCAATTCATAGCAACCACACGGTGAGATGAGTTGGCGTCTTATCTACAGACTTCATAACTCATTTTATTGCAACTTCGGAGGGAATTGTGACAATGAGTACAATAAGGATCTCAGAAAAAACACATTCCCAGGATTCCCATTAAGAAAGAAGGTGAACCGCCGACTCCGTGATCTCTGAGAGTGGTACAGTCCCCAATTGGTTCACCTAAAAATGGATGGGTTTCCAAGATGGCAATCTCCTTTTATGAGAGGCTGATTTTCAGGTGAACCATGGACAAAAACTTTGGGAGGGTCATTTTTCACTTCACTTCGACCTGAGTTTTTATCCTGTTTGACTGGATAAATGTTCATTGTGTCAGATGTTGTTTGTAGTCGCTTACTGTACTCGATGTGATTCTGATTCTGATCCATGCCTAAGAGGATTTGGCAATATTTTTTGCAGCTCAGAAAATGGTATATATATATAAGTATTAATCAACAAACTTGGGCATGCCTAATAATATGGTTTGGGGGTTGTGTAAGTGGTGTACTTCCTGGTTAGGTCCCACAAGCACAACAACAACAACAACAACAACAACAACAACAACAACAACAACAACAACAACAACAACAACAACAACCACAGGACCTGAAATATGCCTTGTGGCAGCGTGATTTGGGTGAGATGGGCGAGTTGGAAGAGGCTCAGGTCCCGTTATCTCCGTGACCAGGATGCCGGGTGACGTTCAAAAACAGGGCCCCCAAATGGCCCCCAACAGGTTGGTGAAATTATTGTAATCTATGGAAAGTGCAGCATGTGGATGTTTCCAAAAATAGTGGTACCCCCAAAATCATCCATTTTAATAGGGTTTTCCATTATAAACCATCCATTTTGGAGTACCCCTTGTTTTAGGAAACACCCATATATGTGTAACTTGGCCAGATGTTTTTTGGAAGTTTATGTTCACATATTTTTTATTGTTTACTTCAACCTGTAGTTGGTCAGATTTTTCAGGAAATGCATTTAGGTACACAGCAATTCTTGGGAATCCACAATCTTCCGGGTCTTGTGGGTCTTTCCCGAGTTAGGAAAGGGACGGAAGAACTTGCGACTGACTAGTCATTTGCAATCGCTTCCGGATGAGGCAGCTACTTTCCAGCTCACCACCAACTAATGATTGAACCAAACAATAATTATACAGAAAACACTTTGAACACAGTATAGAAAAATAATTAACAAGTGACAACATGTTTCTTAACTCTTGGTTTCAATGGGTGTCTTGGCCTTCAAAACAAGGATGTGTACATTTTGCCAGCCCTTCGTTACAACTGCTATGCTTCCTAAGACTTACAGCAAACGCTCTGAAAATAGGCGGGGCCCCAAAAGGAAACGATCGTCTTCCAATCATCCGTTTTCAGGTGCTGCAGTTGATGGAAGAAATCCTGCACCAGTTGATGGGTAGTGCATCCCATTATTCACAGGGTTTATACATTCTAGGTGGTGATCGCCAGATTTCTGAATCATCAACAGTATCTTACTATATCTTAGTTTCAGGGAGGGTAAATTTCTCAAAGATTTGGTAGCTGCGCTACTGATCATCACCAGGTTTGGCTGCCAGCCACCTGCAGGTACACTTTGGAAGATTAACAGCTGGTTCACCTACAGCCATCACCCATTTAGAAAGGAACATGATCCTCCATCCACCTCCAGGGAATTATGTTCCAGCCGTTCATCTTCAGGTGTGTTGGACCCTTGGAACCCTTGGACTCGACCCACTGGACGTTGGATCAGCTGGGCAGGTGGTGAATTACTTTGCCCGAAATGCAGAGCTCACTTCCAAGGCTGGAAGCTTGAGCATAAAAACCAACCAAGCAACTGATGGTTTTCTAGGTGGTGGCAACTCAAAGTATTTTTGGAATTTTCACCCCGAAATTGGGGGAAGATGAACCCAATTTGACGAGCATTTTTTTCAGATGGGTTGAAACCACCAACCAGTTCTTGATTTGCCATTCAAATTTTGGAAAAACAACAAATTTTTGGTGGTCTTATTGATGTGTATGATGTGTTCTTAAGGTAGAATTTTATAGATGTTTATAGGGGGGTTGTATTTAAGTTCCCTGGTCCTTAGTGAATTTGCGGGAATTTGGGTGGGTGGCGGTTTCCTTCTTTCCCTTTCTGGGCGGGTGCCTGGTGTTTTTTGCGATGTATCACCTCGAACTACTTCAAACAGTGCGTTTTTGCATTTGAACATTCAATGTTCAGTTTGTGCTTCTGCAACCTAGCCGCAGCCTATTTGGTAGATAGCTATGTCATATGTTTCTTTCAAATGTTCTTCTTCTTAATTGTTGATGACATGGGGGAGGCTGCTTGAATGGCGTGATGTGACGTTTCATCGGAAATCACCAGATCCATTGGCATGTCCATTCACCACATCTTATGTCCGACCTTTTCTCCTGTTCTTTGCACTCTGGTAAACTAGCATAGCAAAAGAGACCATGAAAGATGTATTTCCTGCTCAAAATGTGGATATTCGAGCCAGCTATGTCTCCATTCCGACCATTTGCCTCAACAAAACCGGACCAAGAATGCCAAAAAGATACATCCTCTGACGGTTTCCGAGGGTTTATCTCTTTCAATGTTCGCCCCTATCTTTAATATTTTGGTGAAGATGAATGTTCCCATTTTTCAATTGTGCATTTTGTAGCAGATTGGTTGCATCTACCCCCGTACCCAGCAACAGTCACCACTAGGATTATTCCATTCTTAGCAGGGAATCGTAACCTATACCTTCATATGCCACTGTTCCTGGGTTTGGGGGGGTAGATCCAAATTATGATTGGGCAATTCCAAATCATTCGGAAAAAATGAAAGAAATAACCTTTGCCCAACACAATTTATGATCAAAAATGATTTGCCGAATCAAATGGGCAAATTAGATCCAACAGACTGGGTAGAAAAAATCACTCTTGTGACAGGTAGGACTTTGCAATTCATTGTACAACTGTTGCACCTTGGACAGGGTTGGGGTTCCTCAGAAAAAGTCGATGAATGTGAAGAAACATCAGTGATAGTAAATCACTGTGGGATAGACAGATGAGATCTATATAGGGTGTACACGGTGTAACTGTAAATCTTTAACCCTATTACCTGGATTTGTTCAATGTGTTTTGTTTTAAACTATTTACTTAGTACCATGGTAAATCAACATTCAATGACCATGTCGTAGGCATATCTAAAAACTGATTGTGTTCCAAACATTTTAAGCACATCTTCGACTATGATAGCTATAAGTGAACGGTGACGTTGCATAAATGTCCAAACTGATTATACAAGTATCCTGCAGCTACAGTAATGCATGTAATGCCCTGGCTGGTCAGGAGGTATGTGTTGAGTTGTTCTTGGACAAGAAAAAAGGTCGTCTTGTGAACAGTAGCAATTCAACAACCCAAGGGTTGTTGAAGGGTCGCTTGTTTCGGGCGCAATCCTATGAACGACGGCTCCCCACCCCATGGGTTGGGGATGAGTTTGGGAATGGTGGAAGTAGAGTGGTTCTTTTTTGGGATGAAGGCCCTGTGGATGTTTGGGTTATTATTATTATATCAGGGGGTTGTTGTAATTTATATTTTTTTGTGGAGTATACATATACAGATGATATATTATATTCATGAATTATATATATGTACATGAAATCGTCATTGAAATGGAAATGTCGCTCTTAAGCAACCAAGAAGGATTGCGTGCAATGGTGGGATGGTGGAATCATGGAATGGGATATGGGGTGGGGATCTTGATTGTTTGATAATGAAGTTGCACAGATGAAAGGACTTGTATCATGATTGTGTGACTTGTTCCCAACTGTTCACAACTTTGTATTTTACTTTTGTACTGTACATCATTTATCGGCCCATTGTCAGAAAGCAGTGAGTGGTTGATCTGCATTGTGGATGCATGGTAGAAGATTAACTAGCATGATAGTATCATGATGATCAATGTTGATATTGAATTTTGGAGTGTACTATGTTGAAAGATGAATTAAATATAGATAATATAGCATGTTTATGATGTTCTACATGTCATGTTTGCATACATGCTTATTGATGTTGTTCATGCATGTCCTTTTTCGACATATATGATCATGAATAGCTATATACATACACATAAAGAGACGCATAGACATATACACATATTTGCATATTCACATTTCTACATACATACAATATATATATATATACATTTATGTTTATATTGTGTTTCTTAGGCCCCTAATGTTGGCTCGTGTTTTTCCCGACCTGGCACGTGTTATCTCTGAATCCTCTCAGGTGGATGTGGATTCCTTCTTCCCAAGGAGTTACGATCTCACCAGTCCTGCACAGGAGAGCCCGGAGGGGGATTTCAACGGGGAAGGAGCTGAAGGATGTGGGGGGAAGAACAACAACCACAACCACAACAACCAAAATGTCTTTGTTTTTCTTTTTAACCGCAACCAAAAAAAGGGGGGATGGAGTTTGAGTCCATGGGGAATCATAGTTTTGGGATTTTATGGGTCAATATTTCATACAGGAAAACTGCAGCGTGGATGGACTTTTTGAATTTAGAACCCTTTATGCTGATTGGGAGAGTAGAGCGAATAAAGCCAAACATCCACACATGCTGTATACATTCTTCGCAAACAAAAGTCAGCTACGCTAGGGCTAGGGACTGAATATTCTGAAAAAACAGGGTCATTTGAATCTATTTGATTTGGAATGCCAATATGAGATAGTTGTTAAAGTGATAGTTTTTTGGGGCAAAGCTTGGTGAACCTCAAAACAGGCGTTAGCTCCTTTGCGCTTACATGGCATGTTGCAACGTTTTGCAATATGATTTGGGTCTACCCCACACCCCAGTAACAGTTGCAAAGAAAGAGTTATAGGGTTCCCCCGCTAAAAATGCAATACTTGTCGTGGTGACTGTTTTTGCTGGATAGGGAGTATCTAGATCCAAATGATACTTAGCTTGATGACAGGAGGACTGAAATTTGATGATCCAAGTTTAGGTTTTGAACTGTATCAACAATTGGTGTAGAATTTGTTTGGGAAATCAATAGGGCGTCGAGCTTAAGACAAGATGACAGAATGATGTGTATATAAATAGCATGTACAAACAATGCATGTAAATTTAGATGTATATGTTCGTATACATGCCACATACTCTGAAAAAAGAACTAGATTTACACACTCTCGACACTTACAAGCTAACTCCATGATGTATACTACATAATTTTCCTTCAAACTAAAAACCTTCCTGAAAGGTGTGACGTCTTAATCCCCTTTCGTCAAACATCCGCAAGCATGGCAACCTCTTTTTGAAATCGCGCAGGCTACGCAGTTTGTGGAAGATTTCAAGCTCACAACGTTTCTGGGCAAATTTTGCATGAACCAAAAAGTCACGTCGGATGGTTGAGCTGAAAAATTTGAGATTTGATCCAATTTCTCCATAAAGTTGGAAACCCTTTCTCAGGGTTTCCAACCAATGTCAATGGCGGCGTATCAGCTGTGCTTAATTCGTGATGATTTGAGCAAATGGGCAGCCAAGATGCCCATTTTCCCGACAAAAAATAACGAACAAATGAGCCATGAAAAAAGGGCCCCTGGTTGGTTAGGTTATATAGCGGCTGAAAACCTACCCAATTATATAGGGATTATTTCATAAACCATTTTAAGGATCCCTGTTAACCAACCAGTATAATAGAAAGTAATAACTTTTTTTTTTCGTGGCTCAAATGAGCAATTGGTTGAGGGTTGAGCACCGACCAGTAATTCATGGTTAAGTGTTTTTTTTTTCCGGGATTTTGTGCACAAGTTGGTAAAATTTGAGGATTTGGATATGTTTACTATAGTGTACGAGATCTTTGGACACAAAAGGCATGCTATCTATGGTCCCTCATCATATTTCACCATGTACAAGGGCTTCATCATCAACCAAAAAACAAAACAACGTTGGTGCATTTCCGCTTCTCCAATTCCCTCCAAAAGGTGTATCTAAAAATACCCTCCCTGAAACTAACATTTTCGCCCCTGAAAATGGATGGTTGGAATCCTAGTTTCCTTTCGGAGCCCGGCCTAATTTTCAGGGGCGGAATGTATGTTAGTTTTAGGGAGTGTAAGATGTCAGAACGGTTGGTCGGTGCTTCAGGCTGATGTCTTTCAGTCAGATCTAAAACCCTGGCAGTTTACTTTAAATGTTTGTAGTAAGCTATCAATACAGATCCCTGCACGACCCCAGCATGTCATTTTTCACTTCACAATTGTGGGGTTTTGATTGCTGGTTAGTCACCATTAACAAAACAGCATATTGATGTCATTACCACATGGTTTTGGTTTCAATATATCATCAAACTTATTTTGTGATGAAACATGATTTACTCTCCCTGAAACTAACACCTCAAAAATGAGTGGTTGGAAGCCTTACTTTTGGGAACACTTCCTGGCAAGGTGCTAGTTTTCGGGGTAGTAGTAGTAGTAGTAGTAGTAGTAGTAGTAGTAGTCTAAGTGGTGATTTCAAACATTTTTTAGTTTTCACCCCCTTAGTTGGGGAAGATTCCCATTTTGACTATATGGGTGTTTCCGAAAATAGTGGTACCTCCAAATCATCCATTTCAATAGGGTTTTCCATTATAAACCATCCATTTTGGGGTACCCCTATTTTTGGAAACACCCATATAATATTTTTCAGATGGGTTGGTTCAACCAGCAACCAGTAGTATTTGGAAGCTTCGTTTAGCACCAAGGTGTCGTTGCCTGCTGCGGCGCTTCGTGGAGCTGGTGGAACAGCGACGTGCCGGAAAGGGATGTGGACGGCTGAAATGGGAGATGAAGACAACAACAACAACAACAACAACAACAACAACAACAACAGATGAACTACTGATTACTGTTTCTACATCGGTGACTTTTATTGTTTTGTTGTTCATTATTCGTGTTGGTTGGATGAGGTGATAGGAAATTGCTGTTTCAGATGGTTGCTATATTGACACCCACCACCCTGTTGCATGGTTTGAGCAGAAAATTCTTCGCAGTTTGCTCCAACTGTCGGTACGTTTGAAGCACAATTATACTAAAGTGTTTTAAGCCATGGTTGAGTCACGTACTTATGTAAAGTTCTTGCAATGATGATATGCATGTATATACATCTAAGATACATAGTATATATATATATATGCAACATAAATAACATTAGATATCTTCACTTGTATTACGCAGCATCACAATATGTAACGAAGAAATTGCTGAAACTTCGCCTTAAGAGCGGTGAGCTCTTGAGATCAGGCACTGACAACTCCCCACATAAAAATGGATAGTCCTTCTCTCAGGTCCGTTTGGGGTATATAAGTAGGTGGAGTAAGTCGGAGTAAGTACATGAATATACTGCGATATGCGCGCGAGTCAGGTAAATTTGATGTGCTGAAGACATGATCAATATATCAAGAGTATATATACGTATATATATATATATATATATTAGCCGGTAAATGATATCAAAACTTTTAGATCACATAAACCTATGTTAGTCTGCAGTACCTGCTATGTTTGCTTGCTTTTCTTGCTAGGTGTCGACAAGGCCTATCCTCATGATGTCATTCACGTGGCTCTGGAAGTGTGTAGGAGCCCGCCCTTCAACGGTCCATTGTTCTTTTTGTGTGTCACAAGTTGAGGGAGGAAAAGATGTATAGATGTTTCTTGAGTGCCATTTTTGTCCAATCCTTCGAGCCCTGGTCCAATGATCCAATGATTTGATTCTTGACTGTCAATGATTTGTTATTTTTTTCAATACTCTTGCATCCCACCTATCGGAACATATCTTCAGAAATGACTGTTTGTGAGAATGGTGAGAATATCATAGAATATCCATCGAATCTCCTAATATCCATATGCAATCAAAATGATGCCTCCAAAATTCCGAACTCTGTTGCGAAAACGCTGGATGTTTTTTTTCACTTTTGAAGGTACCAATACTGTAGTGAAATCATGAAGAGGTCAACCGTTCAACCGTTAACCGTTTTGGTAAACTAACATATATGGCAGGCTGGAATATCCCCATTCATAATAGAAAATCTTCAATCCAGGTGCATTTTCCATCCAGTTATGTTACTTGATCCCAGTAGCATCACGGGTGACCCTCGGGCTCCGCCGTAGGAGACAATGCCAAAGTGTGGACGATGCCTTGGATGAGGCGGCTACACACCGAAGATGATGGGTTGATGGGTGAAAAGGCCATTTGGATGGCGAACTGTTAGTTGTTTTCAACGAAGGGAACATGTATGGTAGCAACAAGAAGATGTTCATCGACATGGTTTGACATGTCTCACATCTCAAGCAAGAATCTTGTTGATATACAGGATTCCTTACTAAAACCACCAACATGTAACCACCCAACCATTGGTTGAGTTGGAAATCCAAGAATTCCCAACTGACTCATGGGCTGATCAAATTTCTGACCTTTCTGAACTTGTGGAGCCAAACAACGTGGAACCTGGACCTGTATCGAAGCGTGAGAATTTCAGGGAGGGCCCACCACCACCACATGCCAACCGTTTTTTTTTCCCAGGGAATTAGCCGGCCTTATTCTTGGGATTATGAAACCCAAGACCATTTCTTCCGAGAACTCATTTACCTCCAATTCGTGCCAATCTTTGGAGGCGGTGGTCCCTGCAATCTCCGAAGATGAGTGGAATGTGATCAAGGCCGTAACATCTGTTTGTTTTGGGGACGGACCTTGGTACCGTTGTGGGATACCGTGTCGTGTTGTTGAAAGTTATACAGTTATACTCGAAAGCATTGTATTATATACATGTACATGTGTATGTATATGTATATGTATATTTAGATAAATGTTGTTTACATATATAAATATATGATATTTACATATTTACATAATCCCTTGACCTGATCGCATACCATCCTGTTTGATGGCCAAAATCCTTCACCAGTTCATATATCAGCACGATTCCAGCCCGGGGTGTTGATTAGATCCTGTTTAGGGATGTTGAAATTGATATCGTTTGCAACACACTTGTTTACATCCATTTAAGGAAACCCCGAAAGATCTTATATTCACATCCTCAGGTTTTCCATTGAATCTTCCAGTACCATTCTCAGCAAGGGAAGCCAGGAATTGTTCACTGCCTCCTCCACGGATGGGGACGTGTGGGGGATACACCCTGGAAGAAAAAAACATGGAAGCTGCAAATTCACCCATGAAAAGAAAGGAACATGATCTGAAACAAACCTCCAGGGAATTCTGTTCCATGTTAGTCTTCAGGGGTGTATTGCTTTGTCTTTACACATCTCGTTCGGATTTTCTTTTGGCTTCGCAGGACTGGTCCTTGAAGACGCCCGGAAAGAAGCTGGAGGCACAAAATAGCTGAGCGCAACGAGAACCATGTTTGTGCTAATTTCTTGTGTGCCTCATCATCCTATGTATATGTTATATAATATAACATATCCCGTCCGAATGGTACTTTTGAAGACGATGTTCCTTTTCCCAAGGTGGGATATGTGATAGTTGCCCGGAAGGTACATATTTGGGTGAATTAAATCTAGCTTTTTTGATGGTTGGTGAACTTTAGCCATTTGGATCTACCGCCCACCCAGTAACAGTGACAATAAATAGAGATTTATAGGGATTCCCTAATAAAAATGTAATACTCCTGGTGCTAACTGGAATGCTGGGTGGGGGGCCATTCCAACTCACAATATCTTGAGGTTGCCTACTTAGGGTTTGTCAAGGGTCATTGATGAAACCCATTTTGGAGGGGATCACCTTGATGCACATGGTGTTTTTGAGGGACTTCCCATAGGTTTCCAGCGCAAAAAATCAGGTTGGTAGTACTTGGAGGATCATCCCATTTGTAGCAACTATGTCTAGTTGTAAGTCCGCTAGCTGGAGTGGTTCCCCTTCCAAAAGGCCTTTACATAAATGGCTTGTGATTGGCTGTTAGTATACAACCACTTACTAAGTGGGGTGATCCATCCTCCTTATGTACATCAAGCGAAGCCTGGTTGTTGAAAATCATCATCGTCGAATCATCCAGGCCAAGACAGGTTCGAAAGCCACAAAGTCCAAAGCTTTCGTGACCGAGGGCAGCAAGGTTTCGCAGGTTTGGTGGAAAGATCAACAATTTCTTGGAGATGGATCCGGGAAAATCTGACAAGATGGGTTTGCCTTATACTGGATTTATATATTTTGTATATATATATATACATGTGTGTATGTGGTCCAAAGGATATAGTTCTCTCTAAACAGAATTTTCAAAATGTTTTGAGTGGCTACTAGCGCTACGGTAAATTTTAGTGCCTTGCCCACTGAAATAAAGTATTTGCCATTTTTTTTGGGAGGGGTCCGTGTTTTTGGTTGAGACATCCCAATCATGTGTTGTTTCAACCCCAGTTTTGCTGCAAGTTTCGGAACCCTGCCATGGTGCCAGGTTGCTGAAGGATCTTCGCCGCGTGATGTAGAGGCGAATCTCTAAAATCGTTAAAAATCAAGTGAACAGCTGAAGCTTTGGAGTGATGGAAGGTACTTTGGTTGGTGCTTGGGATTTCCAAAAGTAAGGTTATACTATATGTAACATACATACATATGATACTAATGAGATGATATGCTTAATTTTGTATAAAAATAACTATACACTACTGGGAGTATCATAGCTAATTCTAGAGGTTCTTCTTCCCCCGAATGTTGTCGGGGAATTAATCAGTCAGCTGGTAGTTATTTGAATCTAATCTAACTGATATGAAGTTTGATCCATGAAGTGTGCGGGATAATGCTGTGCAGTACGTCAATGCAAAAAAAAACGAGGATTGGTTTGCTGTTTTTCTCCTGACACACCAAAACAACTCACGAAAACGAAGAGAATATTCCAAGGATCATCTACAAAATGAAAAAAATCATTGACATCAAAGATGCAAGTTGTTTGGAATTTTCCAGCGGTTCGTTTTTGGGACACATGATATGGTGTCATGGTTGTTGCAACCCGCAGGTCGATGGACCCAGTGACGAGGACGACGCTGGGCGAAAGAAACCCTGTTGGATGTTCGAGGCCTCATAGCGACCAGGTGTGGTATTTGATAGTCATTAGGTATACCTACTGGTAGGTTGTTTCAATCTACGTGGTGGTTTTAAATATGTTATATTTCTACCCCTGTTTGGGGAAATGATCCAATTGGACTAATATTTTTCAACTGGGTTGAAACCACGCCCTAACAATGATTTGTGCAATTTTACCCCAATCCTCTTGGAAGTGATTCAAGACACAACTCACAACATGTCGTTGACGTGACCATTGAGAAATTTGGTGTTTAGCCACTAGGAGAGTTGACCTCCAACCCCTCATGGTCTATCATATCATATTAGTTAAATATATATATATATACTTTGTTTGTTCAGCAATCTTTGTTTGGAAGTTGAGTGTCGTAAACAATTTGTTTTGAAACTGAGTTCAAACACCCGGTTTCAGAACGCAGTGAGCCCTGAAGGAGCCTGACGCTTCTCCAGATGAGGACGGACAATCTGTCTCCGCCTTTTCATCATCGCGAATGTCATGATCATCAGATGCAACATACACATCAACAGCAACATCAAAACCAAGAATTCATGCCTAAGTTTATGAACAGACTGCATGTGAGCACGATACTTCCGCATTTTTGGTTTCAGTGTTTGAGCGTCATTGATCATATCCCTCAGTATTCATTGTATCTTCATAGTTTTTTTCCATATAATCAGAGGATTACCCTGCCTGAAACTAACAAGGCCTCTGCAAATGGATTGTTGGAAGACTAGTTTCCTTTTGGGGCCCGGCCTATTTTCAGGGGCAAACTGTTAGTTTTAGGGAGCGTATTTCCATATACTTAATTATTGTACTTTCTCACTACTGTTGATGGAAGAAATCCTGCATCAGTTGATAGGTAGTTTATCCCATTATTTACACGGTTTTATGCATCCCAGGTGGTGCAGGATTTTTTCCATCAACCGTAGCAAAAGACATTTAATCATTTAACCATGAAACCATTTCGGCGAAGTCGAATCTTTCGGCCGAGGAGTCCAGATGTGACTTTGATGAGGCCAAGGGGTAGGATTCCCTCGTTTGGCCGGTTTCCTTAGCAGCTTGGCATATACCCTACCTGAAACTAACAGCATAAGCACCTTGAAATAGGCCGGGCCCCAAAAGGAACTTGGTCTTCCAACTAGTTTTAGGGAGTGTAGAAGATTGTGCCTTCCAAAAGACATTGAAAGCTTTTGTTTTTTAGCAGTTAAGAAGAGATTCTAGGGTTCCAGGTGGTTTGTTAGTGTACAGATGTCTCTATTTCTTGTAAATTGTGCAGTCTCCCTGTGTCGTTCAAGGACATTCCATTGACAGTTCGGGTTTCTTTAGACAAGTACTTAGAAAACAAAAGTACTCTTTAGAACATGATCATACAGCAATTTGCCCTTGGAATCTTTCAGCTCAAATCTCGATTCCATGATAAGGGTCATTGTATGTCATGGCCCTCACAACTATCTCCATCAAAACTACCTCGGCCGGAACTAGGGGTTTAATAAGGCCTCATTAAGGGAAACCAATGGTTAATAAGGCCTTATTTATGGGGGTAGGGGAAGTTTTTTTTGAGGGAGGAGGTAGGTGGACCAGCCATGAATATCCCATTTCCCCAAGCCTTGAAACATGATGTCTTCCTGGAGAAAAGGTGTTGGTGGGTTGGGTTTTTTTCCTTTGAACAGGTTGGAAGTGCCAGTGAATCGGACTTATGATTTATTATATATACATGATACTGTAAAAGTTCATTTACACCTATCATGTAACGATATGTCTTCACTATCAGTTTACGGATCACCACAAATAGGTTGCTAAAGTCTACACATTGCTGAATCATCTCAAGTAGAAAAAGAAGCAACAAAAACGCCTCCTGATGACAGGCGCTTTACGCTGAAGCTCTGAAGTTGTTGGAGGAGAAAGACAAAACATGGGAGTCGAGATGAATGGGGTCAGTGCGAAGCCATCAGTCATGGTTTGGAAACGCGGTTGATTGGAAAGGAGGGCTCTGCTTGGTGGGGCGGTTGGGATATCTCTGAAATCATGTTCTTTTTGCGGCCCAAATGGGATGTTACAGTTTTTTGGGAAACAAGAATACGAGATATACGAGCTACCCAATTTTTTCCAGCAAAATGAGGATCTCTTTTTTTGAAACGAGAATAGGAGCTACCACCATTGATTCCGTTTGGAAAGGTGTGAAAGTTGAGTGTTGAAAACATTCTCAAGATTCGTTGAAGATTAAGAAATCTGATGTTGTTCAATTTAAACCAAATGTCTTAAGGATGCAGATTGCCATCAGGTATCATGAGGTCTAGCAATAGGTGTCGAGTGTATGAGACTATGATATAGGGACACTTTGTATTTTTCTTTACTGTAAATTATTTTTCAATTTGGTGACATATTCTACTTAGTTATTACATGTACAGTTGTCGACTCAGAACAATTTGGTTCCATGGTTATCGTATTCCCAATTTTCCCCATTTGGAGGAGTTCAAGCATCCTCAATGCGGTTTGGACGGTGTGGTTGCCAAGACTGTTGAAGGATCACCAGAATTCTTCAAACCCATGAGGGTTTGGTTGGGGGTCAATCCCTGTTTAGATGCAAGCAGTTGTGGTCAAAATAGATTAATGAAGGACCCATGAAAGAAAATGAGTCTCAACTTGCATTGAAATATCGCTGGGGCTAAAAGAAGTCCTCAAAACGGAGTCTTTCGGGTGGCGTTGGATCTAGGCATGGCACCCATTCCCAGCAATAGCCGGAAAGATCCGGAAAGTAAAAGTAACAACATGGCTTCTTGCTGACTAGAATAGAAATCTGTATGATCAAATGCAATACTTTTTGGTACTTAGTTTTTTTAATATGCTCAAAGGTTCTATACATCCCTTCCAAAACATGTCTTCTCCCCAAACACCCCCAGGCAGCTCATTAAGAACAAACCTAGGTGGTTGTTTCAAATATGTTCTCTTTTCACCCGTATTTGGGGCAGATATCCCATTTGACTAACATTTTTCAATTGGGTTGAAACCACCAACTAGAAACAAACCGATCCCGTTCCCTTGGGGTTTGCAACGTCACAAGGTTGTCAAAACATTTGGGTCTTGAAACCGGCTGGAAAAAGTCGAGGACTGGGGAATTAAAATGTGCCCAATTCGTAGTGTTCTTTATATATTTACCTACATTTGGCTTACTGTAAATCTATAGTACATGTAGGTAAATATACCAGTCCCCTGGATCCGAGATCCAAATGTATCGATGGAGATTGGTAAGTTTTTTTGGATTTGGCCTTACGAAAAACTACCCAAACTTGAGGAGTGGGCGATGTTTGGAGATATTTGCTTCCACCCTCTTGTGGACGTTTTGGTCCTGCATCAGTATGAGTTAGATGCACAGATCAAAAGATGGTTGATTGACACGGTTGATTGGATGAAATTCAAAAAAATGGAGTGTTACATACTTCTGTTTTTTTTTTCATTGCCTATAACACTCAGTTGACTATCATAAAAAAATGATTCCTGACAATCCTGACAAATCACCATCCCAAGTTCTGATGAGATGACCGAACCCTCCTAGGTTTCTGTTGTGTTTCATGGGAATGTATGCCCATCAAAGGTCCGCAAGGTCCCTTCATAAGGCCTTAGGTCAAGGCCTGGCAATCATCCTAAACGTCGAGGTTGGCTGCTATGTAAGATGAGAATTCTTGAGGCACAGCCAACAGAAGCCAAGAGTATGTTATGTTTAAATATGATTTACAAAAGGAATTTTTCCAAGATATTACAAGCTCATATTGACAGATCATTTTTGGGGAAACAATTCGAAACAATGCAAAAACAAAATAATGTTACACAATATACAAAATGAATGATTTCCAGGATTTCCAGTTTGTAGCTGCCAAAACATCTCATAAGCAAAGTGCCTTATTGTCAGCTGAAAGAAGGCCTTAAATATGTGATGTCCTTTTCTTGGGGCGTGGGTCCAATCTTAGTTTGACATCATATGGGTGTTTCCTTAAATGGTGGTACCCCCAAAACACCCCAAAATGATCATGTTTAGTAGGAAAACCCCATGGTTGTGGGGTACCACCATTTTAAGGAAACCCCCATATTGACTTCAACCAAAATCTGAGAATAGCTTAATTTTCCATATGTCGGGGCCCCGATGGGTCATATGATTCACCCCAATTTAGAGGCTTATCTCCAACTGGTTCCGGATATTTCTGGTGGATAACCTATACAAATCACACACGCACCTTGTGAACATGTGGCATGTTGATATATGTTGTTGATAAACAAAATCAACACTAAGCATGTGTATGATGCGTACGCTTATGCAGTTGCAATTGCCTTCATGGTTTTCTTTGGCCTGCTCATGTGGATTGATTTTTGACGTCATACAACGAAGTCGCATGATGTCGTCCCAAAAGGTTCCCTTTTGTCAGTGTTCCACCAGCCTGATGAAGGAGTACCGTTTGTCCAGAATATGCAGCGTATAGAATATATTTATATACATATTTTATGTAAGATTAATTTAAGTATAAATGATTCATACATAAATCATCATAAATCCTTTCTTGTCCAGAAGTCTATTTGAAATCACACCGTTACCACTAAATCAAAACCGCAACATTTGACCACCAAACAAAAACACGGAATCCAAGCATCTAACCCCAACCCCCGTTTGTTGATTTTCTCTAAGCTCCCTATAGACTCGACCTTAAAAAACCAACGACAACCGTTTGGAACAACGGACCCTTTACTCACTCGACTCACCTGACGGAATGGATCTCCCATCTGCAGGACGAGGAATCCAACTCTCTGGGCGTTTGGAGAAGATCCAAGAAGTCGCCTTAGGCCGTGGTGCCGAGGCGCGGGGGTGCGAAGGATATCGATGGATGGTTGATGATACACCGGTGGTGATGGCTGCTGGTAATGGAGATGACCTTTTTGTGGTGTGTTTCTTTTAATGGCATATATTAGGTGTTAAAGGAAACACAGAGTTTTTTTTTGATGAGCTTTTTTTTTTTGATTGAGGATGTTTTGGATGTTTTTTTTGGAAGAATGTTATATTTTGAGTTTGGTATATCACACTTCTGATGGGAAGTGGATTTTCATCCTCCCAAAATGTGTTTTTTTCGTCCAACCATGGGAGTGTGTGTATTGTGGACAAGGATATTGCTCAAATCTGCAAAACGAGCTACAGATTTGGGGACCATTTGTTTGCCTTGAGCCAAATCCATTGCAATTATATTGATGGAACTAAGCAGCTGCAGGTACTGTATCTGTATATATATATACATATGTCTTTATAATGCGCGGCGAAAGAGCTTTAGCACCAGGCTTAACTTCACATTTTCAGATGTATTTAGTCCGGAAGGAACATGGTGAGGATGTGATATCTCAGGATGTCTAGGTGTCAAACCCTTAGGATCAATGTGATTATGTGTTATTTTTAAACCTATATATATATATTATTTATCAGCACAAATCAACTAAATGTAGGTAAATTTACAAACGTCCCATTGACATCCTATAGGAAAAGGGATGATTGTTCAACAAAGAAAACACTGCAAAGACTCCAGGGAACGTCCGGCTATACGGGGGGCTGCCTTGTGATGAAGCCCTGGGGGTCAAGTATTTTGTTGCTGGAATAGTCGGTTTCCATTAGTATATGTAAGAGGTAAACAGTCAAAAACAGAGAACACACTCCAACAGACAAGTCCGAACGTGAGACTTTAAAGGAAAAACAAAAAGCACTGCCAGCCTTGTTCTTTTTTTTCGATGTGATGTTTCACCCTTTTTGGAGTGAGCATGTTTTTTTATGTGTTCTTTCCTTTTGAAATGCCATTTGGTTCAGAATCCATGCAAACTGCTGATCATAACTGTAGAAAGCTTTGACAGCAATGTGATCCACATCAAAAGCTCGTCCATAAAGGGCTAAACAGGAAGATTCAAAGAGAACAATGTGGCTACCCTTGATAGAGTACTCTAAGCATGTATACCACCATGATCCACCATGTATATGGCCTATATAGGTCAATATGGGTGCTTTCCCAAGGTAGCCACCTCTTCCCTTCCAAAGATCTTGTTGGACGACATGCCATGAGATCCCAGATAGACTCGCCGTTGGACGATGGCTCTTAGCTGGACCACTTTTGGTCATTTATTAAAGAAGATGTCAATGTGAAGATATGACTTCACTATGACTATGTTAAGCTGGATGAAGAATTGTGCCACAAGCCTCCGGACGACTAATAGAAAAAGCACCGCAACCAAAAAAATCAACAGTGGGTTTTAGAGCATTAAACCCCCAAAACTGGTAGAATGCTGGTATTTCACTGTGACGATCATGATTTGGGTGGAGCGGAGTCACGAGACTTGTGTTTTCCAAAATGTTGCTTGTTTGATGAAATGCTGGAAGTTTGGTTTATATATATATATAATTTACCCAGATTATCGTATATGAGTTAGATGTTTTTGGCTATTGTTAGGCACTTCTCAAAAGTGAGATCACTTTCAACAAGGACAATTGATGAGCCTTCACAATCTTGCAAAGAGCGAAAGGCAACATATCAATTGAACACAAACCCTTGTTTTATTCAACCACACCCATGCAGAATCAAAGCGCATACCGTCAGATCAAAGCTTGTCTTAAAGTTAAAACCCAGCAAACAAAGACATGTTCAAGAGGACCTATAGACCAATAGGTTCAAGAAATAATTTCGACTACTTTCAACTAGTTTTTGCGGCACTTCCTTGGTGGAAAAAAGGCATGCATTTGCAGCCTGCCCATTCGCCATGAGCGATGATGACTCTGAGGTAGTCATCACCAAGGTGTGCAAATGGTGGAATGCTGGGGGGGGCGGTACGGAATTCAGAATTTTCTACCGGGGAGGTACCGAAAAGATACCTAAAAAAGCAAATTAAATACCCAGACACTCAAATGTATGAAATATTTACCTACATTTACCCTGAGATTGACCATACATTGAGTGCTTGGGATAATGTCGTTGGTTGGTTACTACGTATATATTATGACTGGTGATGATTGCCGAAAAATTTGGGTGCCATCTTCATGCCAAAGTTCCTCCGCCCTTGTAAAACGGATCTCACCGGTGGGAGATCCAGGCATAAATTCGTTTGGATTGTCTAATTGTGTGCGTTTGGGATGTCCTTGAAGTTTGACATGAAACAGCCTCAACCCTTGTGAGTTCTCCCTTCAAAAATTGATCAAGGGACTACACCCCGACTAACAAATGTTTCATAAAAAAGGACAACCATGAAACACAGGAAATACAGTTCCAATCCATTGATTTTTAGTGGATATGTTAGTTTTCCGGGGAGTACTTGGTTTCCATCAATTTTCAAAGACTTCCTAAAAATATCACGGTTTTCCGAGGTGAAAAAATTCCAACAAATGGCAAAAATGGATGCTATCGGATTCCAACGTCGATACTTATTACCGTCCCTAAAAATTCCTAGAAAATGATCCTCCTTAGGGATCCTGGCTCACCTTAACTGAGAAAGGTTTCATGGGACCTAAATAGAATGCGTTTCGTTTCGGTGATGAAGGACACCACAATCATCATTTGACACGGATCCTTAGGATTAAGATACCCAGGATTGTTTTGGACACCCGGTCCGCTCATCATCTGAGAATATGACGGTGGATTCCTAGGGTCCCCCCCCTGGCAAGATGGCATTCATTTTTTTATTGGTGCAGGTGATCTAGAATTCTACCCGATGCGCTGTGAATGAAGGTTGATTAAGGTGTTTCCAAAAATAGGGGGAACTCCCCCAAAATGTATGGTTTATAATATAATGGTAAACCCCATTTGGCATGAATGATTTGGAGGTATCCTTATTTTTGGAAACATCCATTTTTTGTTTTATTCCTGATCATTGTTTTTGTACTGTATTGCTGCTGGGATCAAAGTTTTAAGATGTGGGCAATGGTGAGGACTGATTGGAAAGTACCCGGGACCCTGTTGTTTCCTTATTCCCCCATATTGTGCTAGGAAATTTCATAAAATGTTATGTTTCTATAAAGAAATGTGTATATTGATATAGATTCTGTAGTACATGGTGGTGTAGATCCGATACTCTCCCAAGCTTACACATGTTCCTTTGATCCCAAGCTTACACATGTTCCTTTGATGGCACCTCGGAGTTGATTGAGAGCTTTGGAAGGAGAAAAAAGCCAAAGACAAGAAAAAGGATAAGAAGATGAAAGGAAAGAAGAGGCAAAACTCCGATTTCAATCTCGTGCTCGTCAGTCTATGGAATGGAAGAACATATGAGGCTTCAAAGTTTATGTAATAAGTCCTCACCATTGAAACTGAGGGACTTAGATTATTGAAGCATCAAACGAAAATGACCGCTGCCTTTTTTCTTTGCTTCTATACTCTATACAGTTGCAAGAAGGGTAAGGGAATTTTATAGCATGTTGATGCTCACTAATAGAAGTATCCAATTTGACTAGTGTGTTTAGTCACATCGGAGTGTCTCCTCAGATTTTGGGGGCTGACAATTTCACTATCAAGCAACCAATGAACCAATCAACCAATGAACCAATCAACCAATGAACCAATCAACCAATCCATGACTTTCCTATTGCAAATCTTTCTTGTGATATGCTTAGTGCCTATGATGATTCTGACTACAACTATGAAGTTGTGTTTCTCGTGTTTGACTCGTGAAGCAAGAAGAGGGTGCTTCTCGCGAGTTCGAGAAGCGCTTCCTCTTTCCACTGTTTTGGCCACGTATTTGCCCGTTGGCAACATAATGCAACGAGGGAACCGTTCGATGTTGCCGCGGCCAATAGGAAGAGCTCAAGTTCTTCGAGCTCTTCATCCAGTTCATCAGAAAGTTCCTCATCCAGCTCTTCTAGTTCTGACAAGAAGAAGATACTTGGTGATAACTTCAAGTAACTACAGCATGGAAAATTAACGCCAGGAACCTAAAAAATGGAGGTGGCTGGAAGATGCTTTTCCTTTTCAATTGGGCATCCCTTAATTTTTCAGGGGTGTAATGGTAAATTGGTGGTTTGGAGTTGGGGGCCAGGTGTTTTGGGTTATGAACCGGGTTCCTCCGAAGTTGTTTAATCCCTTTAATTTTCAGGCATTTAACCACTACCCTCCACAGGTGGTTGGGGGCAATTTTCCTTTTGGGATTAGTTTTAGTGATGGTAGCTGTTTTAATGATTTTTTGAAATCTCCAAAGAATTGTTTTCAAGTATGATCAGTGAGAAATTGACAAGAGATATTACCAGACCTTTCCAGATCCCGTGTTTTGTTGACTATTTAGATACAAGGAGATAAATAAAACCTTTCTCCAATCATGCTTTAGTGGCAAATTCCGATGTTGAAGACGTTAATCAAATCATCTTCCAAGCATGACTTGGGAGACTTTTAAGTTTTCATAGGGGGCGATCGACGCTTTTGAGAATCATTGCGATAGGGATGCAAAAGGGCCTTCCGCTGACGAAGGCGGATTCTTTTGCCTTCCACTGGGGTCTGAAATAAATGTGATCTAATCATATCCCACATGCTCCCTGCTATGAAATATGTACCTACAGTTACCATACATTTATGATACATATTGCCCTTCATTGAGAATAATATGGGTATTCCATGGTATTCCATGAAATGTGTTGGAATCATTTCTTTTGTGAGTCTTGTAAAACAGCTTGTCCCATTTCCCAAAGGCCATGAACATGGGAAGCCGAGAGACCTGCTCCGAGGAAAAAGGATAAGAAGGAGAAGAAAGACAAGAAGGACAAAAAAGACAAGAAGGAGTCAGTAGCCACACCTCTTTTGACACAGTGAAAGTGCATAATTTTTTCGGAGATTCTGCTCATGTTTGAAGTTTCCTCCCTGAGGTCATTGAGCATGTCCAACTAGGCGAAAATCGTTTGCACACCGAGATAACTAGAAGGGTGCCGTATGCACGAAAGATGTTGGTCAGAACCTTATTTTCCGAAAGCCAGCAATAGAATAAGAGAGCCCCTGGTTACTTGGGTTATAGTTGACAATAATATACTACCCTCTTCGGCAGTGGTTCTCCAGTATGAGAACCCAGATTGACCCAGTGTATACTGGTTACGAGATCAATTTACAATGTTTACCGCTTGCTTCAGGAGAAAGACAAGAAGTCAAAAAAAGAAAAGAAGGACCGATGGCTTTTTATGAATCGGATCTTAAGTGGTACCTTCCAAGGCACTTTGGGTTGGCTAATGCAACTTCTCAGAAAATTCAGAAAGCTTCATAGCCCATATGATCCATGGGACTTGCATATTTACCTACATTTTGTTGATCTTTATGGTAAACTAGTAGGTAGATGGGTAGACATCTCTTTTTTTTGGAACCTTATAGACAGCTGTTGGTTTTGTTTGTGTCATGTTGTGTCATGGTAAACATCGTTTCATCCATGTCCAACAGCTTGTTGGAGTGAAGTTTGCTGAAAAAAACAGTGCTACTTGATATGATTTCAAGCTTCACCTGGCTTTGAAAAATACATTGTGAAATCGCTTTTGAGAAAAAAAACGCACACGCAACTTATGAGTGGCTAGGTAGCCAGGTGATCGTCTAATTGATGTGCACGTCGTGCGTTTCATCGGGTACAGGAAGAGAAGAGAGCAAAGCAGCTTGAAAAGCAAGCCAAAAGACAAGAGAAAAAGGCCACGCTGCATTGAAAACGTTACATAAAAACGGAATGGGCCAATTGGATGGAAAATTCTATTTCTTTGAAAGATGTTTCATAATACGCATGACATATAATTATGCATCTTGAATGGCAACATGGTGCAAGATCAATGTAGTCAGACTAGGTCCTAGGTGCCTCAAGGGGGTGGTTGAGACCCTTGCTCCACGGGAGTATCTAACCATTGGTCTGGGCAAATCTTAGCGACCAAACCGACCACCCCTTGGTCAGCTTAAGCTCATGGTGATTGTTTTTTTTCTGGAATGTATCCCTTGACAATGCCCCCAAACGATTGTGGTTTTGGTTAATTATATAGGAACCTTTTTTGGCCCAGAGGAGCTATTTTTTATAACCATCAATTTTGATATATAGCTTTCCCTTGGTAAACCAGGTTCACCAGGAAATGATGGCAATACTAGTATTTAATCTATATTTTTTATTTTTCACTTGTGACATTTTGCCTTGGTGGAGCTGGAGGTGCCAGTCATCTCCGGGTAGACCTTGGCAGGAGAAAAAACGCCTGAAGATGGAAGCTGAACAACAGAAAAAGTTGGAAGAAGAAGCGAAGATGAGGGTCGCCACGTTGTGTCTAGAGCTACTGTTGATGGTTCAGAAATCCGGCTAACCAGTTGAGGTTGCTAGTTTATCCCATTATTTACAAGGTTTTATACATCCCTGATGGTGCAGGATCTCTTCCATCAACAGTAGGTGGTGAAACTTCAAAGATTATTTTTACCCGTATACCTGAAAATAATGATGTATTTTGACTATTTTCAAAATGGGTGACACAAACCACCCACGAACCACAAAGCCTTGATGTTGAAATGCACCCTCAAAAAAGCTGAACAAATGGGAAACGTGAAAATGATGGTTTTGAAAACGACTCTCCTTTTCCAGCAGCTGATTTTTTCAGGTTCCATCTTATAAACTTCAGAGGTGTATGGGAAACAAATATAGTGACAATTATTATATATGTTTCTGTTCTTTGTGAAATGACAACAGGATTTCAAGCCGCCAAACAAAAACAGCGATGCAAAAAAGTTTCCCCTGCTGTTAATGCGCCAGGCTCAACTAGAAGCCATGGAGTTGGAAAAACAGCGAGAAAAGGAGGCGAGGTACTCTTCGAAGAGGCAAAATGACCTGACAAACGGTACTATTTGAAGAGGAATCATGTATCCAACCATTGATTTTAAGTTGCTAGTAGTTGTCCGACGTCTTTAGAGATGTCTATAAAAAGTATCCATGGAATCCATGGAATCCAACATAATAATATCTTTATTAGTTGGAAGTAAATTCTTGTGAATCTCTACTTTTTCACCTCAGGATGGATCTGCTGCAACTTCAGTGTTTTTTTTGTCCCAAGCTTCTTGATTCTTCAGTTACAACGACGACAAAAAGCAGTTACAGTTACGAGAATGGTAGTTACAGGTACTATTAAAAAAGCACCCCCCCGTTACCTTTTCTGATAAACCAACTCATACAAAGCTTATCTTGCGAATGTTTGTTGTTGTTTCTCAGGCGAAGGAAGAAAAGAAGCGCAAAGAGAGGGAGAAGCTCGCAAAGATCAAGGTACATAACTCCAAAAACGTTTGTGGGTCGGTCTTTGGTGTGTTTGGTTTTTGTTTACCCATTCGAAAACTAACATGACAATGGAAAACCCAAGGTGTTTCCTTTTGAACATGGGAATTTCCCAATGTCATGTTAGTTTTCATTCAGGGGTGTATTTCTGGTTGAAACTTCGTACGTGTCATGTTTTACCTGGTGATTCTAAGGATAAGATAACATCGGTGATCATTGCTTCCCAGTGGCCAAAGTTGGTAATTTGTATGACACAAGATTACCAAACATATACTGTACAGATACAGTAAGATCCGCTGGCATACTGTGCAGACCTTATTTGTCAAATGGTAATTTTCAAGGGTTTCGAAGTGAAATAATAGTTGAACCCCCATAAAATGCATGAAATATATTTAGGTTCAGATATTTGCGAAGCATTTGAGGAATGATTTTCGCATGTTTTCCATACTTCCCCAAAGCAATTCAAACATGACATCCTTCTTGAGGCTGAGCTGGATCAGGCGAGCCGGAGAGGTGTTGGTGCTGTTGGTGGTCGGGAAATCCTTTGTATCTACCCTCCCTGAAACTAACAGCTTGCCCATTAAAAATCGATTTTGTTACTGGTAAATACTATCAAAATGGTGGATTTTCCATGCCTATGTTAGTTTACAGGAGTGTAAATGACACAACAATTGAGGTTTGAGAAGGAACATATCCGTATCCAGAGATGGTCTTTTTCAGGTTCCAGCCGTTCGTTTTTTTGTTTTTTTCGGGTGATTCTCTGGGACAAACCCTAGACCCATTTGAGCGATGAAAAAAGCCTTGGGTTGTTTTGGGGATGAAAAACTACCCACTTATATGGGGATGATTTTATAAACAGAGTTACATGAGCAATGCATAAAAACCTGGTTGTGTAGGGTATAGTATATTGGGGATTATAGTGCCCAGTTATGTAGGGATGATAATACACCATGAATTAAACAACCAGGAAATTTCATGGAAAGCGAGGGACCCCGGGTTTATTGACCGTGGCTCATTGGTTAGATCCATCAAAACCCATAGGATATCCATGTATGGTATATATTTACCTATACATTTACCATAAAAATCAACTAAATGTGGGTATATAATACCAGTCCCATGGATCCTATGGGAGAAAAAAACACCTTTGTAAAAGAATCCCCTTCCATCCTCCTTGTCGTCACGGTTGTCGTCGTTGCGTTTCAAGGCGGAACAACAACGCCTCGCCTTGGAAGCGGAACGAGAGAAGCAACGTGTCACGAAACTCAGCTGTTAGGCATCCCTAACTCGGAAATTAAACTGGGTGGTGGCAACTCAAATATTTTGTATTTTCACCCCGTATTTGGGGAAGATGAACCCAATTTGACTAATATTTTTCAGATGGGTTGAAACCACCAACTAGTAAAGTTAGCGGCCCAAAAAAAACAACTACTAGGACGTCCCAGGAAGTTAGGATCAAAGGTTAGTCACTGACAACCTTGATTGATTGAACTTTTTCAGATGACATGAACAAATTTTGCATTATGCAACGTGCGAAAATCGTTTGTGACAACCTTGCTTGGTCAACCCTTTGTGATTGGAGCAGGTCTGTGCATCGTGTACCAAGTATGTAGCAATTCATTCGAATATTGTACCGGTTTCTGGAAGACCCTCTCCAGAAAGCGTATGCAAAGACGTGGAAGCACTATGTTGCCAGGTACCACATCGTGGACATCTTCGTCATATGGATGCTGGTTGCAGATCCTGGTGCTCTGCAGAGGCTGGGACCTGATGACGTGTTTCACGTGTTGTTTGTGACAACCTTGGTGGATTGATTCTTTGTCGGCTGACAGTGTTGGCATATTGTTGGAGTCTTTTTCTATCTGCGACGCTTGTAGCCATTTGCTCAAGCTGTTGGGTGTCTCCTTGGCTTTGCGGTTGCCTCATTGCAGACCCGATGCAAGGGGATGAAGCCCACACACGGTGGCGAACACCAAGCCTGGACTACACGTATCGACCCTGAGGCACACGAGCTCCTGCCAGCTCGCCCGTCCTGTGGCTTCTCGTTCCTGTGTGGTTTGGGCCACCTATCTTGGTGATGTTTAGTTGTTGCCTGGTTGCTCTGATTGTTGAATTGTGTTTATTTGTTTCTGGTTGTTGTTGTTGTTGTTGTTGTTGTTGTTGTTGTTGTTGTTGTTGTTGTTCTTGTTCTTGTGGTTGTGGTTGTTGTTGTTCTTGTTCTTGTTCTTGTTCTTGTTGTTCTTGTTGTTCTTGTTGTTCTTGTTGTTCTTGTTGTTGTTGTTGTTGTTGTTGTTGTTGTTGTTGTTGTTGTTGTTGTTGTATTGTTGTTGTTTTAGTAGGGGAGAAGTAGTAGTAGT
>DF243400.1:15453-42061 GCA_000507305.1 Breviolum minutum Mf 1.05b.01 | reverse complement strand
ACGATTTGCAGATGGTGACACGCAGACGCCTGTCATAAGTGACTGGACAAAATTTGACTTGCAGTCGTCTCTTCGGGAACTTATCTCAGGAACGGAAGCCCAGAAAAGAAGAATGGTCCGCAAGCTGCATTTGCGTTGGTGGCATTGTGGGACAACTACGCTAGCACGACTCTTGAAAGCAGCAGGAGCACCCGCTGATGTCTTGGATATGGTCCCGGAGGTGGTAGACACATGCCGAATTTGTAGAGCATGGGCCAAGCCTAGCACCAGCATGACCAGCAACAGACTTATCACAGAATTCAACCAAGAAGTCGAGGGTGATATAGTGTTCTCAAGGCATCAAGGCAGGCAGAAGATGTTCTTGCATCTCGTAGACCGTGCAGTTCGTTGGTGTTCCACGATAGAACTTGAAGAAAAGACAACAGAAAAGCTTTTGGACGCAATCGATACCTGTTGGGTCATGATATTTGGACCTATGAAAACCCTAATAGTTGATGGTGAATTGGGGCTAGATAATGAGAGCTCAACATGGTATTTTCAAGTGAGAGGCGTCCAGAAAAGAACAGCAGCCGTTGGACAACATCCGAGAGTTGCAGATCGCAGAGTTCAGATCTTAAGGTCAAGCATCCATAAGATAAGTTCACAGCTGTCGGAAGAAGGAATAGCTATGCCATTCAAGAGAATCTTAGCAGAAGCCACCTTCGTCATTAACACCATCTCAAGTGTCGCTGGAGTAAGTCCCTACGTTGCAGTCATGGGGAGGTCCCCGGCACTCATGCCTGAGTTAGGTCCAAGAGATCCAGTAAATGACGATAGGAATGATGCATGTCCCATACAACACGCTGCTAAGANCTTGAAGAAAAGACAACAGAAAAGCTTTTGGACGCAATCGATACCTGTTGGGTCATGATATTTGGACCTATGAGAACCCTAATAGTTGATGGTGAATTGGGGCTAGATAATGAGAGCTCAACATGGTATTTTCAAGTGAGAGGCATCCAGAAAAGAACAGCAGCTGTTGGACAACATCCGAGAGTCGCAGATCGCAGAGTTCAGATCTTAAGGTCAAGCATCCATAAGATAAGCTCACAGCTGTCGGAAGAAGGAATAGCTATGCCATTCAAGAGAATCTTAGCAGAAGCAACCTTCGTCATTAACACCATCTCAAGTGTCGCTGGAGTAAGTCCCTACGTTGCAGTCATGGGAAGGTCCCCGGCACTTATGCCTGAGTTAGGTCCAAGAGATCCAATAAATGACGATAGGAATGATGCATGCCCCATACAACACGCTGCTAAGATAAGAGAGTTGGCAGTGCAAACCATCACTGAACAAACAGCTCGTGAAAGGTTGAGAGTGGCAGCAAAGACACCGACACGTGTCACGGGAGAAGAATTGGAATTGAAAGTAGGAGATGAAGTTGAATACTATCGTGAACCCACTCACAAAGACCTGAGTGGATGGCGTGGACCTGCAACGGTAGTAGACCTAACAAGATTAGAACATGGTCGAGTAGGCATTCGCACCAGCACGGACCAAGTGCTAAATTGCAGAACACAAGATGTCAGACACAGATTAGCCTATCTTGCAGAGCTCGAAGCACCAAAATCCAGTTATGCAGGAAAAGCACAAGCCCATTTACAACAAGCATTGGAAACAATATCACAGGGAGCAAATTTGTGTCTTGGCCAAGTTCAGCAAACCGATGGTTCGTGGCAAGAAAGCACACATAACACCAGATACAGGTCAGTGTTGCAGTCAGCAATATATGTTGCCGAGGTGATATTCCAAGTCCAAGATGTAGCAGCCATAAGGATAGCAAAGGGTGTTAAGTCGCTTGGACCAAAACCAGAGTATACACACAGCCTGACCATTTGGTGGATTGCACCAGCAGATACCAACATAAGATACTTGGAGTCCCAAGACACCAGAATAATAGTCTCGAATTTGGCGGGTGAAAGCTGGGAGCAAGTGCGGTTAGTGCAGTTTCTTCGCATAGCACAGAAGGCTACGTGTGTAGAGAACTGGTCACAACAGCCAGACAGTAGTGCAAATAATGCCACGAATAATGAAGAGCATGAGACCCAGACACTGCCAGATCGTTTGTCAACAATTCCTGAAGGTTCAGAGCCAACAGACCCGAGCCCATCAGGACATGATGAAGCAACCAATGACAACGAAGCCATAGCAATAGTACAGCAGTACTTTGGACATAACATAACAACAGGACAGACTGACTACAACCATCTTCTTGAGGCAAGTCAAGCCTTCGTAGCCTATGAAAGTGACATTCCTGAGGGTGACAAAGAAACAATCAATGAACTGCCAGAAGTAAGTGTGCCAGCATGGACCGACATTTATCACCTTGTAGAACAGTCAGAAGAAGTTGCATTAGTAGCCAAGCATATAGGAGAACATGCACTTGAACAGTCACCGAATGAAAGAGATGATAGACTGTTGGACTGTGATGAACAAGGAATATATGTAGCCATAGAAATTCATTGGCCTCATACCAAGACAGTAGAAGGATTGTCACAAGAGCCAGGCAGAGAAGATGTCGTAGAACTCCGGTGTTATGAGACTCATGTAAGAAAAGCAGTAATTGACAGACAAGACGACCTGATGACAGCAGAAGAAATAAAACAAAATGCAGAAGAGTGCTACACAGCCATGCTTCGTGAACTACAGACGTGGTTAGAGCTGAAATGTTTCCAGAGAAGACAGAGAGTCGACGCCCCTTGCATAATAGACACCAGGTGGGTGTTTCGTTGGAAATATGTCGACGGTGTTCGCACAATTGGCGCAAGATTGACACTTCGAGGTTTCAAGGAAACAGGAGCTGATGAACAGAGTAACTTCAGCGCCACTGCCAGCAAATGGTCACAACGACTGATCATAAGTGAGATTGTACAACGGGGCTGGCATATAGCATCAACAGACATAAGCAAGGCATTTCTTCAAGGTGTTTCGTATGATGAGATAGCATCAGAGACAGGACAACCCATGAGAGATGTAAGCTTTGAAGTATGTCCTAAAACAGCCCACGTCGTGAAACAGTTGCCAGGCTTTCAAGACTTCAGTCCAAGCGTTGAAGTACTTCATTGCCTAAAACCAGGCACTGGCTGTCGTGATGCACCAAGAGCCTTTTCAATCCAACTCAGAAAAGCTACTAGGAGTTTCGGACTGGTATCGTCACTGGTCGATAGCGAACTAGAGTGTCTTTGGGTAGATGGAGAGCTAAAATTGATTGTGTTGAAGCATGTTGATGATTTAAAGATAGGAGGTAATCCCGACATGATCAAGAAGTTTGTTGCACACCTTGCTGAGAAATTTGGAAAACTACAGATCCATTGGAATGACTTCGTGTTTTGTGGTATTCAGCATACGCAGAACATAACCACAAATGAGATAACAGTAGACCAGAATAAAAAGCCAATGCTTCAGCAAGAGATATCGACAAAACAAGGAAATGAAAAGATGCCAGAAGACATGCGTAGACACTTCTTAAGTTTGCTAATGACGATAGCATATGCAGCGCAGACAAGGCCGGATATAGCAGTATACATTGCAGCATTGCAGAAAGAATCTCAAGAAGCTACTTATGAAGCAGCACGTCGTCTTAACAAAGTGTTGCTGTGGGCCCAAAAGCATCCACAGAAAATCACATAAAGAAAATTAAGAAAGTACCCCAATTGCTTGATGTTGATTAGTGATTCAGCCTTCAAAGCAAGAGAACAAGATGGACTTTCAATGCGAGGGATGCTTGCAATACGAGTATCTTTCGAAGATCTCACGAAGGAAGGGCCTATCGAATGCCATTTGCTCCATGCACAGAGCAAAACACAAAGGCATGTTACCCGTTCGACTTTTGCTTCAGAACTGTTCGCGGCTACAGACGCATTAGATTATGGATTGTTGCAGACGCTAAGCTTGGAAGAGTTAGTCCGGGGACCAATCACGTGGACGGAAGCACGTGATCTTCAGACTGGAAACGAATCGAAGCTTGAAACGATGTTAGCACTTGCAATAGACGCCAAATCTGTTACAGCAGCAGCCATATCGCCGGTACTTCGAGCACCAGCAGAAAATTCGGCATTGGTTTCTGTTGCGTGGCTACGTGAACAACTGAAACGGAAAGCGTTGAACGCACTCTTTTGGTCTGACACGAGGACAATGGCGGCAGACGGCCTTACGAAAGGCTCCATCAATCGACAAGGTCTTCATGAAATCATGGAAGGCAGATGGACGTTGTCAATCAAACTGGAGCTGCAAGAGCCGAGATCCTGAATTGTCATTCACCGAGATATCAACCGACTTGGAGTGTCATGACCATTAGACATGTCATATGTAGTAGATGTTTCACATGGAAGCCGTGAAGCTTCAAGATCTTTGCCATTAGAAGGAAAACAGTTGCTTTCAGCGTGATTCCTCAGGGTGGTTGAACTTTTAGCAATATATATGATATCATGATTATGCTACTAGTATAGTGTGAATTTGAGAGATCTACAGTATGGTGCATTGATACGATTATTTTTATTGAGTGTTCATCCAGAGTTGTATAGAAACACTGAATGAATCTGTTTGACATATTCTTCGTATTATTCATGTTATGTACATGGGTGATACGTATAATGATGTATAATGTATTTCATCCCGTATGCAAGACAGTGCCTCTTTTGTCTTTTGTCGGATAGGTCCTGGGTCCAGCTCCTGTTGCCAAACCGAAGGCGGAGTCGGATCATGATCTTTGAAAAATGCCTCAACCAAGGCAGTATGTTTGGATGATTGCAATGGCAAGTATTGAATCTACAGTATGAGTCACTGGCACACTGCTATCTAATTGCAGCGTATGGATTCTCGAAAATAAATCAAGTTCAGGGATTTCATGAGATTACAGCTTATTCCCGCTCAAATGGAAAGGTCATCAAACGCCGTGGATTGTCGTAAGTCATGGCATGAGATGTGAAGAGTGGGCCTTGGCCCCCTGGTTCGGCAAAGAAATTCTCCTACTCCGCACTGAAGATCTTAGTACAAAGTCTTGGGACCCTGAGTCGTTCGTGCACCCAAACTGATCATTGCAATGGGCAGGCAGTGACACCCGCGACAGTGGTCAAGAAAGCAGGTTGGATACTCAAAAGAACACAATCGGCGTGCCATAAAATCAGCGTGAAGTTGGATCGACATTATGACATCCGAACTGATCCCAAAACCTTGCAATCAACATAAACGGAAGATTGTGAAACAGTTTGCACAGATGGTATTTCAGCACTTTAAACGTTAATCACAACGGTTTGTTGCTTTACACTTGAATCGAGGAATGTTGGATGAACGTCCAGCTTGGTCAGTGGACACCAATTCTCTGTTTGACATGGCATACTTAAAAGCAGAAACTGATCAATGACTCAATATATACTGTAAGTGAATCCACGCTCCATAGCATTTCTACTCTGTAGACATTATCTGCCTGTGTTTCGATGTTCGACGGTGCAGCAAGTTGAGGTCTCGCACCTTTGGTACCAATTGCTCCTTTGCCGCCACCTTTGCCAAGTGCAGAAAAAGCAGTGGCTTACGCCCCGCTGCTGCCTGCAACGCCACTGCCCCCGGCGAGACGAGCAGGACCACCACCACCACCAGAGCCGCCGAAAGATGTGCCAGCACCAAACTTAGTACGGTTTGGCAAGAGCTGAATCGGCAGAAGTAGCTCCATCCACTTTAGTCCTTTGTATAGTGGCACTTTCATGTGCTTTCTATCTGGGATTGTGGATGCATCTGAAATGAAATAAGCTTGAGATCCATAAATGTGCACTGATTTGCATGGAAACATCTTGACAGATGTCATAATTTCGCGTTGACATTTCAATCGAGACTCTGAGGCCAAGGCCAAAGCAGACCCAGTCAGTGAGCCACCTGGTTCGCCTGAAGATTGGATTGAATTTCGAGATGGAAGGCCTGAAGTCAGATTCCACGTGTGCTCTCACTTGATGTAGATCTTTAGAGTTTTATTTCGAGTTGTATGATGTTGGTACTAAGAGAGCCCAGGAATATATAGAACATATTTAATATTTTCGATTTGTTCTAGTTTCACAAAAAGCAGTATACATGTTGTGTCGAGCATCGATTTCTCCAGCTGCAGGACGGGCAAGGCTTATTTCTACAACCCCGTGACCAAAGACTCCTCGTGGACCCGTCCTTCACCTAAACCGCCACCTCCGCCACCATTGCCAAAGCCGAAGACAGAAACCACAACAGCAGTGGTGAAGGCTGCGACGGGCCTCATTCCCGGCACCAAGGATCCTGAGGACGTCGGAAAGTGGAATGGAATTAAATGGAAAATGTGATAGAAACTTTGGGGAGACGGAGACCGCACCAACAGCATGTAGAGGCGGTGTAGGCCTCCACCTCAATTAAATCATTTGGGTTTTGAGAAGACATTGTCTGGAAATAATTTTCATGGACGTATTTGTATTGACCAGCAGGTGCTCTAAACTACAGGCCATAATATGTTTGTTGACTAATTAGTTCATTACGAGTATTCAGATTGCATTCATTCATGTGTCTCTATAGTCCATCAGGGAGTAATGCCAGAAAGGCTTTTTTGTTGCCTATCTAGAGAGCTGACAGAGTTTGCCACCCTCCAAGCCATCATCCGATTCCCCAGGAATCACAGCCGAAGGTGATTGACCCCAAGGCCTGTGTGTTTTGGGTGCCTTCTAGAGTGGACATTGTATGAGATTGCTGACAACCAACAATAGACAGTAGATTCAGTACTGTAGTAGTATTACAGTATCACCTGTATTGTATATTATTGTATCATATTTCCCGAGTCAGTGGCAATCATTCAATGTACAGTAAATCATCCGTCCATGCTTTTCACAAGGAAGAGACTTTACTTTCTCTTTGATACAATAGATTCCTTCGAAAGGCAGTGTGGGATGATGCTGGTATGTCTTCGGTTTAGTCTGTGGGACCAATGCCATGGAGCTATGAGCACAATGAGCGCAAAGAGTAATATCATCCTTTTCCAGAATGGTCTAATAGGTAGTGCTGTTGGTGCCTATCCAAACAAAATTTGGGTGAGGCTGATGCAAAGGCTGAAACAAAAGCAGCAGCTTGGCAGTACTTTACAATCAAAATACTGCACAGCGCCTTTTCTTAGCAAACGTAATGGCTTTCAAACAGACTTGCAGTGCTAGAAAGTCGGATACTGGTTACAAGTAGACGTATCTATTGCTCCGAGAATCTGCTTACAGTTAGCTTATCAGTTTCTGAGACAGATTTTATGGAAGTAATGTTGGATCATGTGGAGATTGGTTCCTCAAGGTCCCAAAAGCTCCAGCCCCGAAGCGTGTGGATTTGGTGAATGATGAGCCAGAACTATCAGCACTGATGCTTGGTGATAAAACAGTGAATGGGTGAACAACACTGAAGCTTTTGCAGATTTTTGATGATTTTTGCACAAAATTCAAGGAATTTCAAGAGATGCAGTCGACAGCATTCATGGTTGTGGACATTCAGTATCTTCAGATGTCCGCGGCAACACAGAGCTTGGATCAATCAGCTCGTGAGGTAAATATTTTAAATATATTATGACCGTGCTACAGTGGGCGGCAGATTACCCTCCACGGGGTAAATAGGGTGCTTACATCTGTGACATTTTTCAATGCAATCCAATGGTTTCCCACCATCAAGAAGTCATGGAGAAGTGGCTGGCGGAGTGAGGATTGTTTTCAGCGATGCATCATCCTTGGGTGTGGCAGATGTAACGCGAGAACTCTTATGGATGAGTGGAACCTTGGCGCAACAAGAAAACCATCGGGACTCGATGCACGTGGACTCAGGGGACTCAGGATTGGAATCAGACACAGACGGTAGGTTGGAATATTATATGTTCAGCAGATGCTGTAGACATGTGTAGACAGGCCTTTGAGCAGAACGTAGTGGAACAGCTCAAGACTTTGCCGAGCTATATATTATCACATTTTTCATATATACTTTTCATTGTTTTGCTCCGAACCCCCCTGGCTTTCTGGTGGAAAGTCAGGCACAGACACTGCAAAGACAAGTTGAGATGAAGGGGTCTTGTAGCGAAACTCAGAATCTCAATTTCGTACCTTTGCTAGGAGTTCATCAAGTTTCAGCCAAAAGGCTTCATGTTCACAAGTCACAAGACCCAGAGGCATATGATCTTCAAACTATCCCTTGACCTGTTTTGTGTTAGGATGTCTTCTTCTTCATGATGGGCCGTGTCAACTCTCCAAGTCTCAATGGCGCTTGCTCGTGGGCCTGACACCAGAACATCCCCGGGAGCGAGAGCCCAAAGATGGGCTGGACAGTGCGGGTTGGCAAAGCTGGTTTGAGCACTTGCAACACCAGCGTCATTGGCTCTTCGTAGTCAGAAGAAGTGGTGCTTTTGGCCAACGTTTAGCTGAAGGTAATACTCTGTTTGCGTATTTGTTCCCCTTTTTCATCCCCTTTTTTTGCTTCCAATTGTGTTTTGCCGAAGTCCAAGACTTTCTTGGCCCGAATTGACGATTGAAATGTTTGCGTTGCTCAGGTGCCATTGCACTCCTGCAACAGATCTGCTTTGGGCCGAGTTTTCGGTTGATGCATCGAAAAAGGGCGAGCTATGGTGCACTTGCATTGCGCACATCATCAAGGTCCACATTTCTACAGCTACAGGAGTTTTTCAGCCGGCGGGTAATCAAGATGTGGCAAAAGATCGACATGACAGTGTGAATCGCCAATAAATGCTGCTGCGTTGTGATCAGTTGTTTATATAGTTGATTGATGTTGAGTAGTAGTGTCATGCAGTCTCGTAATTTATGTCTTTTTGAAGAGCATCTCTGTGACTTTGTGCTTTAAAAATTCAGGGGCATTTTGGAAAATCTCCTTGTTTCCCAGTGTTTCTCTCGGTCTACGGACAGCCTTGGGGCTTGGGCAGGAGAGCATGAGACCCTGGCCTTCGCCGATGTTTCTGTCCTTGCAAGCTCTGCGACTTGACTGAACGACTGGATGGCGATCCGCTGGGTTTTCGGTTTTGGTTGAAGTGCTTCAATCATGTTTGAACAATCTGCACACAACGAGACTAATTGGGACCTATTTGGGATATGTCAGGATCGATTCCAAGGCAGGTTTTGCTGTATTGTGTAGCACCTGCTTTTGGCAAGAACCTGCAAAACAACAGGCTGTTTTCACCTGGAGATGGAAAAGAAGCTGCTCCACATGCCTCATGGATGCACTGCACTGCTTTGTTGTTTGCTTGATGGTGCTTCTTTTCTGAATGGCACACTATGGCACACTAAACATCTGATTGGACGAGAGAAGCATGATCCCATCAATTGTAAAGACGAACTTGCCACAGTTGGTGAACTAAACTGAATCGATGCAATGAATAGGGTGTTGCAGGCGGGCTGATGCACAACTCCTTGAACCGGCCAAGGTTTCTCCTTCAGCACCTGTTGCAGGAACAGCCTGTCTCAAACTCAAGGCAACAAGGTGCATTTGTTGCATTGCACCATAAAAAGCCCGTGAGAAGCCGATGCTTTTTCTTTCATTGCTATATGATTGTGCGCAATTTCAGTGCCCTTCACAATCATTTTCGAGAAACGGTATATAAGATGCCATAGATTGACATGGTTGCCATACCGATGGATGGTGGTTTCCGAGGCCATTCTGCCATCCACGCTGCAGCCTTTGTAGCAGAAGTTGTGCCAGAACTTCTTCAAAGTCAAGAGGCTGGGCCAACTCTGACTGCAGAGGTCATCAAGTCATTGTGATTGTCATGAAGTCCATTCATCAAGTCATTGTATCGATTCCGGATCTACATGGCCAAAACATGCCGAGACTGGCATCGTTTTGATATGGCGGCATAGTATTGCATAGTGCATGGAAGTATGCAGACATATTTTGACCCGATGGCATTAAGTCCAAATTGCTTGGTTTGATTGCCCCAAGACAATCCTGTACTTTTGGCGTCATCCTTTTGCACGTACGAATCGATTTAATTTAGATCGATATTGATTTATGATGTTTTATGTGACTTATAAATGCTACTGTACATTTGATTATATTTAATATTTGATTATATTTGCATATCTTGTGTATCAGTCTCAGGTACAGTATCAGTATGATATGTTTTGAACCCAGAAACCATAATAAAGCCTGATCATTGAGATCTTCGACCAAGTAACAAGTGTAAGTGATGTAACAGGTAGTGCTAGCCGTGCCAGCTTCTGTAAATCAGTGCCTTGGCTGTTGCGCACTTGGAGTTGACGCAAGGAGGTTCATTCCACTTGTTCCCATGCTTCAGACAAATCAAACAACTGCCAAGTTTTGTTGGTAACGTCTTTCTGAGCTTGAAGTTGATGTCCAACTCTAATCGGGGCTACTGGCATGAAGGGTGGTGGCTGATCACGTTGATCACATTGCGCACACAGAGAAGAACATGACAGCAACATGATTTGTCTTCGAAGAAGCAGGACTTTGCTGTGTTGACCAGGCTGATACCAGGCTAGTTACTTTGGAATTGCTTTTATTAACCACGGCGGAGCGCTTGAGCTGAGGGCTGATTTCGATGCTTTGAAGAAGACGCTCACTACGAAACCAATGAGTGGGAAGCCTTAGACAACTTCGCAGTCAAAGCCAAAAAAAATGCAGTGATTGCCACAGTGCGTAGTTCAGCCAAACTATGGAGGTTTCTGTAAATGAAATATTTGTCATTTGTGAAGAGACTACTCAAAGTCGCTTCATAGCGGTGTTGTTGTGATGCTAAGCTGCTGATTGCACAGATGGCCCAGGCTATGTAGAACTGATGAGTGTGGCTGCAAATGACCCTGTGCTCATGAGACACGACCTTAGCATCCCTGGAGAATGTTCCGGCATGGAATGGTTCCTATGAGTCGCAACAAACATTGCAAAAACCTCACCCACATTCAGCATGGGACCCGCATTTTCATTGTTTGTGCTGTTGAGAATACTGTATCGCTTCATTCACACAGTATACTACTACATTGTAATTCTCATATCAGCCATTTTCAGCCTATGACATGAGTAGTGCATAGTAGTACTGAGTTGCGTGTGTTGAAATCCTTGTGAGGATGAGGCAAGAACTTTTCTACGTTGAAGTTTAGCAACGGGGTCATGTTGTTAACATGGCAGAACAGCAAGCACCTCCTTCACCAAAGGCGAAGTCCCAAACATTCATCCGGGAAAAGCCCGTTGTGCCCTGGCCCCAGGAGTCTTGATGTGGACTCATCAGATGAGTTTTTTTGTTTCCTTTAAAGCCATGTTCTTGGAAAAGCGCTAATAGGTGTGTCAACACATTTCAGAGATTTTCCTTCTTCACCTCACCCAAGTATTTAGCTGAGGCCTTTTCTTTGACATCACTACATCAAGGCTTGCAGTAGTATTAATACTAGTGTTAATTGAAGTTAATTGCGTTGATTGTCAGAAATGAGATTGACATGTCTTTTTGCTGTGATCACTTGAGACACAAACAAAAGGGGTATTCAACAGTCTCAAGACGTTGGCTCTTGATTCTTGGTCCTACAAAATTCTACCGGTCACTCAACATATGCTGCGTGCCGAGTAAATGAAACCTGCCCACCACAAGGACTTGGATGGATAAAGAACAAGGATGCATGGAAGCTGTCTCTCCCTTAGCATCCTAGAGGTCCTAGATGCTTTTGGTTAGTGGCTTCATGAAATTTGCGGGCGGGTCAGTTTACTTTTGTGCAGATGCCTTTTGGATTTGCTCATTTTAAACCTGGGTTTCTGAGGCCAGAGGGACAAAAGGAGGGTTGGTAGCCTCAGAGGGAAACTTTTGGTCTGCAGTTTAGCAACTCTTGGAAAAACCAGAGCCTAAAGTGTGGATTGACAGTCATGCAAGAGTGTCAATTGAAAGAATGATCTAATATCATATTGGTATGATATCATGATATTCGTTAATATTATATAAGTAACATACATTATGACAATACAATAAGAAGAGTAGAATTGGAATTTCAATGTTTATTGAATCAAGCTGAGCACCACTTTCAAACAAGACTCAGGACTGGCGCGGCTAGCGGTTTTCTCCCGCATGGCTGCTGCAAGGGAAGTGGAGGTTGGAGCTGAAGTTGGTCGACTGTATTCTTCCTGATGCACCACGCCCGTTTTCTGAGCCGATTTGTTGATAGTTCATTTATAATCAGTTTATGCTAGCTTAGTTTAGGGCTTTGAAAATTCAACTGATTTTGCTTTGTAAGTCTTTAGTGCCCTTTTGTTCATGTATTTCAATTTACAGTGCCGTGATTTTTATCATTTATATGTGCTCATCGTTGGTTCCAACATTTTCCCATTGTGAACCTTCAAGGGTTGACCGCAGCCAGTCGGCTAAAGCCCTGGCATTTCGCTTGCTTAGTATAGGCCATGATATAAGAACCAACTGCAGCCAATTTACCATACTGTAGTGTTTGTTGTGTTGACAATCTGTGCCAGGCAGTTTGATGAAGAGAATTCGAAGCATTTCCATGTGATCACAGAGAAAACGCAGAGAACGGTAAATACTCAGATACTTTGCGTTTTTGGGTGATAGGAGCCGCAGAATGGACTTCAAAGATCTAAGGAAAGACTCCGTCTTTAGGTCAGCGTTCGGTGCCAGCACTGGATCCATGCAAAGACACGGAGCTGTAGATTGACATGGGCTGCGGTGCAAGCAGCAACACAAGGGAGAAGTACGAGTTCTTGAAGGCCATACGTGAAGACCTTTCCCAGGAGCTTTCCATCCTCTTCCGTTGCGGTGATCACCATGTCAGGAGGAAAACGAGAAGAAAAAAAAGCGACAGGAAGCTGCTGAAGCATCTGCTAAGGCTGCAAAGGCTCAAGAAAAGGCCTGAAAAACCCAGTCGCTTTTTTGTTAGAAGTTTGAGAGGCAAATCTGGCTGAATGTGCCAATAGACATTGAAAGGGTCGCCTCCCATCCTACAATCCTTCACGTCTCAATGGATCATGACAGACCAGCTTCCGGTTTGAGCGTTTAAGCAGCAAAACCAGTGAGCATGTCGAGCCATTCTCAGCCATGTTTTTTGCCAGGCAGAAGAGAGAAGACATGACGGAGAAGAATCGAGGAGGTTGATTCGTTTTGCCTCCAGTTTTTTTTTGCTTTTTATCGATGAACTATTCCAACCAGGTGTTTGCTTCTGTGCAGGAAACTCTCCGTTTCCAACATCACTCGAGTAGGTCAGCCCTGACCTGAGTCTCGAAGCTGGTACCGTATGATGTTGCTGTATGTCAGTGTGTGTGTTTCACATGTATTTGATTATAATTCAATTGTTATATTCTATTCTATTTTTATGACTTAGAGTACATGATTATGATGGGGCCATGTTTTTTTTTCAACCCATATCTTTTTTGCAACCTCAAGTGTCTCTTTTCAACCTCAGGGGTTTGCATCTTTATTTCCACCTCGTTTTTGTCTTTAACCTAGCATGTCGTCTCATTGTGCGTGCATTCACTTTGTGGCTCTTGGGCCCTTGTGGCTGTTGTATGCCTGTTGTATGCGCTTTGTGTGCTGGAGCCGTTGAGTGTGATGGAACGACATCGACAAAAACTAAACATAAAAACATCGTCCTAAGATGACTGCTGAGGCAGTTCTTGCATCCATATATGTATATGATATAACATGTAGAGAGAGAGAGGCCTTCTGGAATACGAAATGTATGTAATAGTGTGCGTCGTGTATAAATGTTAAACATCGACGAATGTTCGAATGAATTCACATTGCATTGATGATTCTGACATATCAATCTTTTTTGGACTCTTAGATGTGATTGTTTATATGCAGTTGACAAATTTAAACTCAAAGTGTTCAAATCACCAACTTGCCTGTGTGGTCCACGATGTCTTTCCTTCTACCAAGAGACGTTGTTGTCAGTGTGGTATGCAGCCCAACTAAGGCGTTTAGTGGACCACTATGAGGTGGAGAAGAGGGGCCTTGCTTTTGCCAGCCTAAAGCTCAGGTCTAGAGTGATATTCTGTCTGGATGTGTAGGCAGGCCTGAATGTGGAATGAAGATGAATATAGTGAAAGAAACATGATGCAACCCAAAGTCAAGATTCAAGAGCATAATGCGTGATGCAGGGACATCAGCAACTTGGGTGATGTGCTTGCAGCACTTGCTTTTTGTTTTGCTTGCTGTATTTTTCATGGCAAAAAGCATCAGATGTCGTTTTGAGCCCCCTGAGCCGTCTGGCCAAATCTTAAACATACTGCGTCAGTGACAGGTAGTCAGACTGCCGGGCGTAAACCAAGAGCTATCTCTAGGTGCACGCGCTTTTCTACGTGTGCCTGTGCATTTGTGGTATCTCTAGGCAATTGTGGCAACAATGTGCACATGGCATGTTCAAACCTGACAGTGTTTCAGAACTTCAGAGCAGTAGTGGGCTTTTGATGGCGTTACCCCGATGTATTCTGCCAGGGTGGTGATGAAACGAACTCAAGAGGTGAGGGCGTGCAGGACGCAAGGGAGCTGGCTACCAGAGAAGGTTTTCTGATGATTTGTATGATATTATGATTGTATAGATATGGGATTATATATATCTCAAATTACTGTCATGTTATTATTTATTATTATGATTTAGATTAGACTTTGTGTGCTGGCTCTCAAGATCCAATCGGAGAGATTCAACAAGCTAAACCCATGACCATGACTGAGAGGGTCATCACCCGAAGCTTTGCATATTTGGGCATCTCTATCAAGCCGTCCGAGTTCAGGACTGTGCGAAAGAGAAGAGTTGATGCTTACCCACACTCCAAGGAGATTGTTATTTCTTCCTGGTTTGGTTCACCTCCTTTTTCTGAGTTCTTTTTACTTATAAACAAATTGAAGGATGCCGTTGATTGATGTGAGATGACCAAATGATGTGACATCTTTGTTTACAATGTTCAGTCTCAGCAGGTTTGAGTTCTGTGACTGTGGCAAACCTGGTTCTTGAAACACAGTGCATCACATTTCATTCCCTGAAATTTTGCTGCCTTTGTCTTTGTGGCATAAAGAGCAGGCCGTCGTTCTTGTGAGGATTTGGAGGTCCTTTTGAAGCTTGATCATCCGAATATCATCAAGATCTTCGAGGTCAGAAACATGGGAGTGCAAAGAGAGACCCTTCCTATTGTAAAGGGGGTTGGCTTGGATATAATATATTGTACCGCAGGTCAATTTCTACCTCTTTTTTTTGGTGGTTTTCTCACCATTTGCGAGGCATCCTTGAGCAAAGACTGACCAGCCTAGGATATTTGATATTTGTTTCAATTGACAAATTAACAATTGAACTGAAACGTCCTGAAGCCTGTGGTGAGTCAAGCATGTCAAGCAGGCAAAGTGAAGGGAACACCTGACGAAACCGCACTATGCAAGTCCTCCAGCTGTGTGATGACTATGCAAGTATTTAAAGATGAGAAGGTCATAGAAGGTCTGGATGGTTATTATGGTATTTGTTTTACTGTTTTACTACAGACTGTAGGAAGTGTTTCCTTCTGGAGGAGTCATCTTTTGTTAGCTGCACATGTTATAGCATCCATGTAGATGTATATCCATGTAGGATTTGTAGGACTGGTCACAGCTTGCAATGCAAGCGTAGCCAATTGGCATCCTTTGCCATTGTTCCAAAATTCATCAACACAGGTGTTTCAAGATGAAGTGAACACCTACGAGATTCTCCAGTGGTGCGAGGCATCCTGGATTGCAACACTCGGCAGAGATATATGTGGAGAACAGCAAGCGATAATCGGGTAACGCGCAAAAAACATACTTGAGCTTCTCGCACATGCTTTTTTTGAATATGCTGAAACTGTTTCTGAATCATGTCATCATGATGTCGTTGCGGTTCTGAAACTGATAAAGCTTAGTCAGGTACAAGTTAGAGTAATGCTTTCCAACATTTCCAGTGAGGTTATGCATGCATGTGATGCCATGTTTCTAACCTCAGCAGTGCGTGTTCTGAGGGAGGAAAGCTCCTGCCGCGGATCAAACATGAGGGCTCCATCACCGAGGGATTAGTTGACGCTTGGCCAGGTTTGTACGCTTGATACGAAGCAAAAAGTCACCATGCATCTATAGATGCATGATATATCATTGTGGATTATGTATGATTATGTAGTTTGCTAAACGCGTAGTCTAGTTGATATTTCTTGGATCCACTATTTCCCTCTCACATCACTCTGAGTGTTGAATTTCCGGCAGAAAGTCCCCTTGGGTGTGAATTTCGATCTTAGTTGTAAGCCCTTTGAGGCGTACTTGGTGCAGCAGATGCTTTTTGCAGTTAGTTGGAAGCTTGGATGGTTCCTGGGTCTTCTGAAAAAATCTTCACAGTTGAGTGATCAACTGGAGTCATGGACCTCTTTCCACATTGATCCCTTCAAGCTTTTGTGGTCTTTTGGCTGTCACGACTTCATTGCGACTGTGGCGTGACTACTATGACTACTCTACCGACAGTTTGCTTCAGGTCACATGCACAACTGCTTGGTGGTTCATCGAAACCTCGACCTGTCACAGATGTGCCTCTTTGAACAGGCAAGGGTAGAATCAGTACTGAGTCAGTTCTCAGTATGATAGTATGATACAGTATGAGTCAGTAGACAGCTGACTGAAACAAAGATGCAGTGTGGCAATTTCCTCATTTTGCTGATGACTTCTGTTTACGTGATCGAAACCACTTCTCAAAGAGCCACTGGCAGCACTGGAGGGTACATGACATTGAAGATTTCGTGTGACCATGTTCAGGGACCACTAGACAAGTGCACAATCAAAGTGTGCGACTTTGAACTGGCCACCTTTCTGGAGAAGGAGGGTGGTAGTCAAGAGCTCAGATTCACTTGATCTCTGCGTAAATGTTGTGTGCTTGACATGCTGTTCGTTCCTGACGCACCTAGGACTCCAAGAATCTGTGGCTGCATATGGCGTGCTCCTCAATGGGGGGGTCGAAATTTAGTGACCGCAATGTCCTTTCGTATCCTTTCGTGGCAAAGTGAATCTGAGCATCTCCGTCTCACATTTGGTGAGGAAACATTTCCTTCATGGCTCCAGAGATGCTGAAGGTTACATCCTACGGTGCCTCAGCCAAACGGATAGTGGTATTTGTATGTATTTGTTTCTCATCATGGCAGACGTTTGCATTGGATGTAGTAACACCGTATTGACTTCTTGATTCTTGCACACTTTTGTAAGTGCAGTTGAAACGCTCTTATGCAGCAGTATCCACTAAGACTAATATGCGATCTTATAGACTTACATGCACTGATATACACTTGTATGCACTTTTAAGATCTTCTTTGTGTCAATATGAATGTGCATGTGCATGCACAAGGCACTTGGAGGTCATAGTTTTGATGCCCTTTTGGAAGCCTCATCAGATTTAATCACACACTTCGGGTTGTTGGAAGATTATGGGAGCTTTGCAAGATTGCTAAAGCAGTTCCTCAAGATCCTGCTTGGAATATTCCCCATAAAATGAGGGTACCTAGGTACCCAGATGGCCTGTCAGGGCTACTTTTCAACATGTCGAAGTTGTTTCAGATCATTTTATAGTGAAGTCATGCCCCATGATTTTTTTAGATGGTGATGTTTCTGTCCACCATGGGTCATGAATCGCTATTTCACAAGCGGCAAGTGGTTGGCATGGGTGTCTCCTTTGTAAATTGGAAGTTACTAGTACCTCGCTATCTTATAACGAGCAGAAAACCAATAAAATGCTGTTCGAAAGAAACGCATATGCCTGCATTCGTTAGACTTTCTCTGTTGGCAACTCAGGGGGGTCATGAGTCTTGATTCTATAGCGTGGTTTGCATGCGTTGGTTCATGCAGTTTGATTCTCTAAAGGGCAATTGGCTACATAGGTATCGGATTCCCTGTGTCTAGATAATCAAGTGGGGTGGGTGTACAGGATACTCTCCGAATTCACATGGGGATTCCTGAGTACATATCTCATACCTCCAACATTTCAACGTTTTTCTAATATGTTTCACAGCTTTGGAGCATGGAAAAGATAAAAAAGGGACAGAGTCATCAGGCAACCAAGGGAAACTGATGGCTCGTGCCACAGCCGACATGTATGTATTGGTCTGGAAGTGAGAGAAGCTACTGTAGGCGCTGCCATGCTCCTATCCTCTACCCAGCCACTGCCCTTTTCTCCAGGTGCCAATGTGGATGTTTGGTCTGTGGGCGTCGCCACATACCTGCTGCTTTGCTTCTTTGCTGCACCTACTGCTAAAGTGCTATGGAATCCATGTAGCGGTGTAAAGCTGAGATGAGATGGGATAGGTCAAACCATGTCAAACCTTCTGAGAAGCGTTCTTCTATTCCAAGTAGCCCTGATGTATTCAACCTTCTGATATTGTAGATACCATGAGCTGTGGCAAACTTTAGGATTTTGTCAGAGATTCTGATCGATTGGAATCCTGATTCATCAGCAAGCATCTTAGAATAATGCTCATGAGGTTTGGCAATTCCATTGTCATGAAATTTGCTCTTAGAGTGTCAACCACGAACGTTGCATCCGCAAGTGGCAAAGCTAATATAGTATCTTCACATAGTTCCGCCGTGATTTGGTACAGCAGGGGGCATCGACAGTCCCTGCAAGACCATGAGGTGGCAGCTTGCCCTTCGATGGAGACAGCATTGAAAGAGTGCAGAAGAAAATTGTAGAGTATACCAAAAGCAGGCTTGGCTTTTGTTTATGGTGGTATCTAAAGTTTGCCTAGGATACTCTCAACTCATTTCCTAGATTTGGGAAGAGTCATGCCCGGTCTCTTTGGCGGAAACTGCTAAGTACGAATTTGCAAATGGTGTTTCATAGAGTCATAGTGCTCCATGCCCTTGTTTAGGCCGAGAATGGTACTCCTACATTTTTTCTTTCATATTGGTTCCACAGGAATGATGAAGTGTGTCTACAAGTGTTTGGTGCATGAAGACATTTTGTATGTTTTATGGTTTGGAGGTTTATTGGGTTGCCATGGGTTGCTTTGCCTTTGACAAAGTTTTGCCAGCAGAAAATCAGTGGAGAGATCAATGAGTGGAACTAAACTTCTGTTTGCTTTAGGGTTGCTAGAGACACCAGAGTTCTGATGGACACCAACAGCAAGCTCGCGAAATGCAGATTGGAGAGAATTTGGAGAGACGGGGGCACTCAAGAAACATGTAAACGTATGCATACTGATATTTCGGATCACCATAGGTCTTCCTTTTGGTATACATTCTTCTTCTTTCCATGTCTGATTTGCTCTAGCAAACCATCAAAACGAGATTTATACCGGTATATGTATCCAAGAAATCTGCAACAAGACCCACCAAACGGACCCCTATTTAATGGATGCAGCAAACCCCTACCAATTTCTTGGGGGTCTGTTGGTAAGGTCCCGTTCAGTTTTTCAAAGAATATAGTCGTTTAAGCATGTTTAAGCTAGGTTGCCGTGGGTTGTCATGAAAATCAGTTCATTTGAGCTTTGACTCGCATTTTTGGACGTTTGGTGCAGGGCGAATCACGAGAACTCCGCTTTGGATCTTCACAATTCAACAGTGCCTCAGATTCTACAGTTTCGATTGAATTCAGTGCATGGAGGTAGTCTACGATTGAGACATGAATTTGTTTTCTCCCTGTCCTACCACAATAGGAAATCCAGTTGGGGTGCACACTCCCGTGAAAAAATCGGATCAGGTAGCATTAATTATTGATTCATATCGGTTCTGCTTCCCTCCCGAGTCTCAAAGTTTGGCGCTTTGGATTACAGTTTTCAACCTGCACTCCCAAGGATGCAGCTAGCGAATTTGCTGCAAGCTTAGTAGAAATTGAGCACAGCATGTTCGCGTCAAAACTGACAAAAACTGTAGCAGATGAAAAAACACACTCACACACACACACACACTTTAACAGAGTTCTATTGAGTCTGACGCAATATCTTTGATGGTGTAAGTTTCAGAAAGGAAAGGGATCAAATGTTGGCGCTGCAGGTTTCCGATGGTTCACCGAGGTCTTTGCGCTGTTGAATTCTGATGGAGAAGCGAGATGCTCCGCTGAAGAAGCCTTGCATTTGCCTTGGATGAAGTCTGCTCACAAGGCAGATGATTTTAGATGGCCAGCAAAGCTGCTAAAGACTTGCAATATGCCATTGAGGTTTGGATGAGACTAAGAGCAAGTGTTTGTTTTTGCTTCAACCTTGGAAATCTGCTGCCACTCACAATGTGACTGTCCCTCCACCCACCGATTGCAGGTGAACAAACCGTACCTTTGGCTACGAATCTATTTTTCGATGGCATTGAAAAGTGTTCAGGATTAGGTGATGTTACATCATTTTACAGATGTTGCTGGTCATTTCTAGTTTCAGCTCGAACGAACTGATTCTTGGACTAGAGAGCTGCCACAAGCTGCCATTTCTCAGCTCCACAACTACATTTTGTGCCTTCATAGTGTCCCTAGATGCACGACTCAACATGCCTTGAATTCATTCACGATGTTTGTCCTAGTGCTATTGCATGAAGCCTTGTATTTAGATCATTCTGAATCGTTGTTGCTTGTTCTTGAGTTTTTTGATGTTTTTTGATTACAGAGTTTCAAGACCATGAAAGGGTTCTTCCTTGCCTTAGACAGCATTTTGTTAAGAAAACATGTGAAGTCTACATGACTGTAGATGACGCATTACGTGACTCCGTTGCCACCCTGGCGGGGCAAAATAGACAGATCAATTCTGATCAACCATGGTTTTTGAGGCTGACCTCAAAGGCAGTACAAGGTGCTTTGCCCGAGTGTTAGTCATCATCCGCCTAATATTTTGATGGATGCAGATTCATCCAAAAGACAACTCGCAAATTGATGCTGGATGTAGCTTGTGTACTCCTTTGCTGCTAGCATGGTCGGAAGAATGCTAGGCAAAGGTCCGCAGACAAGATATTTGATGTTGGACGTGAAAAGCAAGATAGCACAGTCACGACATGAAGATCAATGTGATGTTGGCTTACGCACGCAAGCATGAACTGTCCGACGCAAAGCATCCCCAGAGGTATACTTTCGTACGGTCACAAGACCCTACTCGAAAAGTTGCCGAGTTGCATTTAATTTGGGGCTGTGTTGATTGCATCCTGTAAATGACTAGTGACAGTGACAGTTATCAGAGTGATTAAGCCAACATTTAGCACAAATCAGCTCCATGTTGGAGCTGTATGTCTATGAGCAAACTCAAGCTTGATACGATACTTGAAGTTGTATCTATTGTGATTCTATTGTGCATGATTTTCTTTGAATATATAGTATACGCATATTGTTTATTCTTGGTGTATTTCTGCTATCATCTTTCCAAGCTGCAGCGTCCATTGGCAGCTTCGGCTAGGAAATGCATGCAAATCATTGCTACCAACCTTCCAGACGATGAGATCAAGGAGTGTTGCATCTCTCCAGCAGCGCAAGTGGAGCCGTTTGTTCGTCCATTTTGTACCAGCTGGACAGCTGGACGGTACATGTTTATATCTTCCATGTAGAGTATTTGATGATAATGTTTGCCACTAGCAATTAAAAGATGATTTCCGTCATCGAATCATGGACCGCAAAATCCAGAAGGGTCAATGCTGCCCAGTCTTACACACTCCATAATGCATGATGGGCTCCAATAATGTGATGGCTGGTTTCATATTCTTTCATATGAAGTACGCAACGCATGAGGTTTTATCATGAGTCATCATGATGGTTTCATAATGTTGTTCTTTTCCTTAAAGCTCAATCGTTTTGACTCATGGCAGCCTGGTTTTCATCCCTGAAACTGCCACGTGACCGTAACAGGACTTGGTGAAGATGTTTCAGACTTTGGACACGAATGGCGATGGAGAGCCTTGGGCGATGGATTCTAATGGCTCATGTGGACTCAAGTCAGAAAGCGAGACAAATGAAAGAATGATCCTTGCAGAATTATGATGATTAGCGATCACAAAGGCCTCCCGCAGTTGCATGGACTAAAATCATTGGCCACACACGTCGGACTTGGTTCTTTAGGCACTTTATGACCAATCTGCAGTAATTGCATGCCATTGCCATTGCTGCATAACAAGTTGCCACGAACCGAAAAAGTTTGCAGCTATCTTGGTACATTAATTGTCAACAACCTGCGCAACGTTTTGCTATAGCATGCGCGATCGTATCCTGAGGAAGTGTCACTCAATGAGCTCAAGGAAGCTGTCGAAGCTGCCAACAAGCGTGGCAAGACCAAAACAAAGCGAAAAAACGAGGCGCGATGTCTCCTTTGAGCTCCAAATTCTTGAATCAAGTCATGTGAAGCTTGCCCTGCTAAACTACGTTTAAAGAATTTTAAAGTCTTTTAAAAACCTTTAAATGTAAAAGAGGGTGAGATTATACGACTCGCTGTAATTCACCCAAATTGATATAAACTTCAATGAACAAGTAGGCTGCCCGTCGCCCTAGCATAGAAGAGTATGGTTGTATTGTGCAATATTTGTGCAATCTATTTTTGATTCTGCCGTCTTATGAAATGGAGATGCCCTAGCCACTTTCAATGAGGTGGATGTACGAAATGTACGAAACATGTTATGTTGGCAAATGTTTGCGAGGATACATATGACGCTGCTGGCCTATATTCAAGCATATTCGATCAACTTATCCTAAACCTAACAACCAGAAATGCAAGGAAAGACATGACTTGACTCAACTTGACATACTCAATCTCCTTTCATGTTGGCTTTGCCGTTTGGTTGCCCTCCCATCACTATCATTCCTGCAATGATACCGCAACTTGTCAAGGTCACCGAGTCCGACATCTTGAAACTTATGGAGGCCGTGGTCCATCCGGAACATGTGGGCATTTTTCAACAATGCAGAACAATGCTTGATGCTTGTAAATAAGTTTAAGTTGAATGAAACATGATCATGAATGATTTCAGGTGTCCAAACACTTGGTATCCTTTTAGTATCTTTTGGTATGTGGATTTCAGTGTTTTTTTAAATCACTTTTAGAAGAGTTCAAACCCAGATAGGTCAATGGAAGGCATCATAACGGTTTTGAAAACGGCTGCAGAATAACCCGTCACCCACCCTGCATATCCCTTCATCACCTTGCAGTCGATAGACAGCAATGGCAACCAGAGTCCCTTGTGCTGCAAGTCACCCCGACCCTGATGTCAGTAGTACATAGGAGCTGATAGTGTAAAAGTATTGGCAATCTCAATCCGTTTCAACCGCCAAAGACAGCATATTCAAAGTGAATATGTATATATATATATATAATGTATAGTGTTTGACCGTCTAATCTATATTTGTAGCAGATACACAAGGAAAATTCAGAAATCGATCCGAGTTTTCTTCAGACATGGATCATGGATTGATGGATTTGACATGATTTGATGAGCCAGTTGAACCTTCACAGACATAGAGAAAGCAATTCACTCAAATCAGAAACATCAAAGAGATGTAAGGATATTCATATCGCCTACTTCAGGAATCAGCTACACTGAGTTCCTAGCCGCATGTTTGGAGGACACACATTCGAGTTGAAGTCGGGCATTAATTTTCCTCTTTTTTTTGCTTGGGCAACTGCTGAAAACGATCACTCGTTATTCTTTCACGAGGCTTTTTATGCTTAAAGCATGTGAAGTTCGCAGTCAGATCAGCATGCAGCTGTGTGCCACAGGAGAGACACTACACCCAGGAAGCAGCGTTTTGGCATGCCTTCAGGCTCCATAGCAAAACTCAATACCGGGGGCAAGAAAGAGCTGCACGTTTAGGATCTAGATATGAGAATTTGACAAGCAGTGCACAGCAACAGAATGTGTGTTGTCACGGACATTGTTAATTTCATTTAATTTCTATTTTAATTTCTCATCACAACCATAGTGGCCAAGTGGCACATCCTATTTTTGCCAACCCTTTCTCGTTGGGAGTCTTTTCGAACCTGGCAGCTTCGGGAGTGTCGATGAAATTCTGAGGCACTTTGATAGAAACAATGATGGCTGCATCTCCAAACAGGACAAACAATGATATTGAATGATGTTGAGACATCCAGACATGGACTCTTACGGGCTGATGATGGCGCATGTGTAATAATGAGACCTCACTGACATGTGTCACATGTGTGTAGAACGGATCAATGAAGGAGGTCGATGGCAGTTGCCATCCGTTGCCTGTCAAATCTGTCAAGCAGGAGTTGCAGGAAGCTCTCAGAGAAGGTGATGAGCTAGGAGATTTGAAACTCGGCTTACGAATTTGTGTGTCTGTGTGTGTGTGTGTGTTTGTCATCGTTTGTTTCTAAGCTTCACAGTCAGCAGGCTACGTTATTACTACATCTCGCTTTTTTGCAATTCAGGAAGATTACTTACACTTGAGATCAGAGTTCTCAGTCTTACTGAAAGCAGGCTTCATGTACACTAAGATGGTCAAGACAAGAGACATAAGGGGGGGGCAGGACGTACTAAAAAAGCAAGACGGCCGCAGCCGGAGTTTTACAAGTATCCAAATGGTAAGTTCTCACGCTTTACCATTCAAATTTTACTCCAGTCATTCATCCAGCAAGGGGCAGCTGCTGCCAAGCAGATTGGGACACCAATCTGTGGCAAATAACTGTTGACCTTCGGTTTTTCAATTCAAAGTGTTGCTTCTGCTCTTCATTCCCAACTCTACAGCCATGTCTTCAAACATATTTCTCACTTTTGGTGAGAGTTTGACACCTGCCGCTTGTGGCCTTTTCAAGTGTGTGAACGTGAGTAAAGTACTAAGTAAAGCCCTTTGACAGCTATAGACGATGAAGAAATGCAAATGACGAGTTATCAGTCCCACTAATCACCTTATTGCTTCATTGTGCCTTTTTCCTCACTGCTTTGTGTTGGTGTTGATGTTCTTTGCTTTGTTTGTTTGTTTGTTTGTTTGTTTGTTTGTTTGTTTGTGTGTTTGTGTGTTTGTTTGTTTGTTTGTTTGTTTGTTTGTTTGTTTGTTTGTTTGTTTGTTTGTTTGTTTGTTTGTTTGTTTGTTTGTTTGTTTGTTTGTTTGTTTGTGTTGTTTGTGTGTTTGTGTGTTTGTGTTTGTTTGTTTGTTTGTTTGTTTGTTTGTTTGTTCGTTTGGTGTTTTCTCACTTCCTCTTTCGGCTTGTGGATGGATTGGCATCCGGCGGGCACACTGCTCAGGGTGGATCACCATCTCGTTGATGAAATGATGAAACATGTTGCTTGGAATCATTACAAAGAGCGTCTCCTCACTGCAGGTGCAACCGATATAGTCCATGGATCATTGTGAGCAGCAACTACCATGCAACGAACATCTGCGAATCATTGAGTGTTCTGATTGTTTTCTGATTTCATCTCATATCAACAAGACTCAAGACAATGCCTAGACAGAGACAGTCCGACCGGCCAAGTGAGGCTGATGCCAACGGGAACCAGCAGATCGACTACTATGAATTTATGGCAACTTGGTTCTTATTTGGAACACTTCTCCAGTTTCCTGTCTCTCCTTCTGCTGACTATCGCTTACTCTAAGAACTCTATCCTGATTAGTTTGGACCCGTATGTTCTAACTGTTCCCTGGCTGTTAGGCCATGGTCCAGCCGAACAATGAAAAACAGTGGCATCAATTTCATGCTGTCAGCCATGAGAACCCAGGTCAGGCACTCAGGATGTCCAGTGCCATGTGATGTTCCTTTCAGCATCTCTCAGTTACATCCAAATCTACGAACAAGGCGATCGCAAATGATTGAAAAAACGCATTATATTAGCCTTTGTCACATCAAGAATTGTAGAGTTCTTTTTGCAGGTTTGAAGCTACCTTTCAATTTGAGGTCCGCCAAAGCTGCCACCATCTCCTTCTAAGAATCGAAAAACAAATCAACCATTAACAACGTGGGATGGCCCAGACATGCATTGACCAACGGAGTGCGCAGGTTTTGGTTGTTGAAGATATTGTTTTGGGGCTTGTGGATCCAATGTGTTGAAAAAATATGAAACAATAATGGGTATATATCATCATTTTCGATGTGTTGTTCGGCGGGGATGGATTTCCCTCCACTGGTCTACAGTACCAGGCATTATCACCTTTCTTGAGAGCTATCGTCTCCCGCTAGTGAGAATGTCATGTCATACATCCCATCTCGCAAATGCAGGTGTCCAAAATGTCAACAAGTGCGACAAGTGAAGGATGGGGGCTAGACGGATTTTGTGACGCTGTGGGGATTTGTAAGTATCGCTTTCAGCTTTCACGGACCTTGAAGAAGCAGACGCTGTAATCAATACCAGGATGCGGTGTTGTTTGTCACTCAGAGCAGATTCTGGAAAAATTGAGAATTTCCCGTCTTGCAATCCTTACAGTGTATAGTATAGTGCAAATATGTACATCAGGCAAAAGTTTGCTAAGTTTGCTACAGACCTTAAAAGTTGAGACAAGGGCCCCTTCCACTTTGGTATTACTAGCAATCAGTGGGGTCGTTAAAAAAAACAGAACAGGGGAGCACGAGCGTGCGCAAAATGCACATAACATGCATGTCAATCCAAGCAAACCTTTGGCAAATGCAGGAACTCAACCCTCTGGCAGACATTGCTCCAACACACAAAAATCTTCTGCATGACAAAAAGCAAAGAAAAAAACAAAAACCAAAAAAAAAC
>DF243400.1:1031-15199 GCA_000507305.1 Breviolum minutum Mf 1.05b.01 | reverse complement strand
AAGGAAAATCGCTTCAAACCGCACATGTCTTGAAACATAGCTGCTTTGTAAGTATAAAGATAAAGATAACGTTCTAGAGAATTGAACTTTAGAACAATCACCTTTCAACCTTTTCTGAGAAGAAGCCAGCTTGTACAATGCATGCTGCTTGTGGAAAGGTTGCTATAAGACAACTATAGACAACTACTAAAAGGTTTAAAAAGTGCACGCTCACAGTCCCCCGCTCTCTAAAAAAAAGTCCAGATGGATCAGATGGCGAGATACAAAGAATCATTTGTGGTGTCTCTGTTGGTGGAAGGTTCCTCCTAGAGATTAGCACTCATCATAACCATCATGCAAAGATCCAGTACTGGCTTTTTGCGCAGCAAAACGCCCCCCAATTGGCATTGAGGGGTTGGCTCTTTGACTCGTGGCAGGACCGTGGAGATAAACTTGGTCTCTTGTGTGCTGCTTGCTGGATGAGTGAAATGTGAACCCAGCCATCAGATCCATAAACGCCCCGGACAAAGGTGGTTGTGCTGCCTGAAGAAGGTGCGCTATACTGCTCGTATATATAATATAACATCATATTAAAGATATATAAATATGCCTTAGTTCAATTTTTCATTTGGCAATGTATATACTCATGTTTGGTGCTATCAAGTCTGAACTCCGAACAATTTGCAGCAAAGCCTCTCCACCTGTAGGTCTGTGAGTGTTTGTGTGAAATGATCCGCAACTAGACTCCCGCCCGGTTGAGTCTTCGGGGTCCCCACATTGAGGAGAGCCAATATTTGCAATCTAAGAATGTTAGAAGATACTGAGTACATAGAAGTCTATGTTTGACTATGTGTGTTTGTACATGAACAAATTGCATCATGGTCACAGTTTACACAGAATTCTACACTGTGTCAATTTGCAGGGCTTTCCTGAAGCCTCAAACCGAAATTCGCACCAGTTCAATCTGAAGGAAATGTTACTCGATGGCTTTGAATGAGACGTTCGAGGATATTTGATGGCAGATTATTTGGATGTTTTGCGACGCCTTGGCTGTTTGGGACTGAGTAGCATGTTGTGACGATCATGCGAATCCTGATCAAGAGTCAGCCAGAATTAATAAAGGCTACCAGGTTACAGGATTGACGGCGGGGATTCTGTTCTAGCGGCCATCTAGCGCCCTAGGGCCCTAAATACCTGATGCATTTCAGTCCATTGAAATATAATGATTTTCCAACTGCTCCAAAGCCTGGCTCCAAGGGGAACTCCAATCTTCCACTATGCAACTAAATGCAACTAATAGAAATTATGAATATGTCAGGAACAAGTGGCCACCAGTTGGTGTCCAATTTTTGTTAGATTGTCGGCTACAAGCCCACAGCTGAGGTTGTCAGCACCTGGCGGGTGTGTATTTTGTTGTATTTTCCGTACAGTACAGGAGGTGTCGCCGTTTTTTGTGCACATGTTGAAGACATGTGGACACCCGGACACCTGGACATGTGGTGCCTAGCTACCTTGGCTGCCTCTTGGAAAAGGAACATCCAGAAGGTGATGGAATGGTGATGACAGTTCTGGAATGGTGCTTGCTTTGGAAAATTCAAGCTGCCTTGGAATGTTTATCGAGTTAGCAATGCACATGGACACATTTATGTACGTATATGATGTATCTAATATCATTCAGCCTGCAGCTTGAGTCCACATACACAAAATGCGACTCTCACTCTACATTGGGCTCCTATTTTGTGAATGTGTTGGACTGACCCTCGTTCAAATTGCAATCTGCAGAGTTGAACCAAAGGAAGATTGAAGCCGGCTCACATGTGGTCACATGATCTGCCATTTGCACATGAATTATATGATATGAATTTATGATAGAGTAATTCTTGCTGTAAACCTGAGAAACTCAACCGAAAGAAATAGCATGCAGCGGAAACTTTGGATGGATGTTGATTCTCTTAATCTTGATTATTTTTTCCTTGTTAGATTCCGGGACTATGTCCTTTGCTGTCAGATAGCCTTATTCAAGTCATTCAAGTCTTTAAGGCTTCAGAACCCAACAACTTTGCAGAGGCCTATGTTCAGATTTTTCAACGCTTAGAGAGTGGCCTTCCAGCAGAAGATGAAACTTGGCAGCAAGTCATTTGAAAGTGACGCTTTCATTGGGACAGACCCTCACGTGTACATCCCTGCTCTTGCCTCAGGATGGAAACAGCTGTTCTTTGCAGCAGGTTTGGACTATAAATACTCACCACTTTTGGAGTTCATAAGAATGAGTCAGACAGTTAGACGAAACTTAGACCACTTGAAGACCTTGAAGAACACATTGCTGTTGCGTTTTCTTTTAAAAATTCAAGATCTCGCTGGCAACTGTCGGATTTAGCTACATCTCAAAGTTGTTTTGCATCAATTTACAGATCCACTGACTCACGGCGTTTCCCGCATCCTGGAGGCATACAGCTCCCTCATATCAAAGGGTGCTGTTTTGATTTGGCGACCTTTTGATGTTGTGGCAAACTCAATGCCTTGCATTTCTGGGATGTGCTTCAAGAAACGCAAAGCTGAGATGCTGAAGCGCAGTTGGGGAATCTGGTTTATTTATGATCCATGTCCCTTAGAATCAAATCTGAGGATCAGCTAATGGCAGCAGTTTGGCCCAATCACGCTGCCAGTTTCCTCAGATCAAACTATCAGGCGGATGCAAAAAAAAGTTGTAGGAAATCCTTCTTGTACGAAACTTCCAATCAGATGGTACGTGAATTTGTTGCATCTGAATCAGTCTAGAGTCTATAGCCTCCAGAGGTGTCTTGGCCACAAGCCTGACAAGATTCGTCAAGACTGAATCATCTCTTACAGGTGGGTTTATCTATGTTTTTGTCAAAGTACCCCCCCTGCAGAACTGTTGACTTGATCACCCCGAACTTTCAGTTGCAGTATTTGTCCATTTTCATTTGATGCTCCAGATCTTTTTGACAGGAAGCAACTGTTCAGCAAACAGACTGCCTAGGTACCCATGGATGGTCGCATCTCATTGGCACTGACAGATCGTTGCTCGGCTATTGGTGCTTGGGCAAGCCTTGTGGTCTTGAACAGTTTGCGGTGTTGGACAAACCATGTAGAACTGACATGAAAGCAGCGATGATAATCATAAGCAAACAATCACATAGACAGCAAAAAAACGCGGCCAAACAAAGGTCCAGCAGTGAAAACAAGGTCCAGCCTTGGGACAAGCAGTGACAGAAAATCCTGGAAGAACATCAAATAACAACTTGCAGAATGGTATTTTTGCAAGACAAATCCCAAAATCCCCAAATCCCAAATGTGCTAAAAGAATCGGCCCAAAATATTTCGATGCTCAAAAGTTGGATGCAACTATCGCGGTCCTAGATTTGAGATATCTACACCATAGCATTGTTCGTAGACTTTACAGGGTCAGCATTCAGCCCGCCAAGGTAGTTTGAGACTGGCAGCGGGAAGCTAAGTTTTTTGCATCCATGCTGTGTTCCCGTGAGAGACACTCTGTCCCATTTCTTGTTTTGTGGTCGCATAAAGGATCCTTGGTGTGGCATCGGAGAAACCACAAGATTATTACCGGGTGGAAGGCGCAGATGGGGATGCAGGAACATTCTGCCTCCTCATGGAATGAAGCATTGTGGAACTGGGAGTATTACTTAAGAGCTGGCTATTGGGGTGCAAAATCCACCCTCCAGCACTAGTATGTAGTGGCAGAACTGAAAGATGAAGTATCTACGACAATATACTGCATAAGGAAAGACTACCGCATTCCCTGCACCCCTTCAGTTTCAAGCGGATTTAATTTTGGATGGTTTTGGTTGATTTCCAATACCGATGCTGTTTGAAAATTGCACCCGCAAAGAATCTTAAAGAACATGTGCCCAATGCGTCTAAGCATGTTTAAGCATAGGCAAATTGTGACGCAATGGTCACTGAGTATCAGGATACTTTGAAGTGCTATCAATAAATTGATGTGTGAAGATGATTCAATGATGGGACAATACCGTTGGTTCTATCACGGTCTGTGGATTCTGCTAACATCCCCTGTGGACGTTAGGCCACGGAGCTTCAGCAGCTGGGCTACCGACTTGGTTCGGAAGCCCAGGTCGAGGGGATGGCAAACCTTGGGAGGTTTTTGTAAACAAAAACATAGAGAATCATAGAGAAACATAGAGAAACCAGCAATTTCTCATCCCAACTAAGCAATGTCACCACCTGAGGTTCTGGAGATGTCCCATGGAGCTGGAACTGAGGTGTCCATTTCGGAAAGAAGGCGGGCTGCCCCGGGCAACCCCTGCTATGGTTTTTTTCAAGCTTCAACGGAGGCCTTTAGCTTGCTGTGTGTTGTTTCTTTGGAGGTTGTTAGTGCACGAAACCTTCAAAGGGGACAAGCGAAGCACTCAGACTCAGAGCTAGTGCACACAGTGTTGCTGGATCTTTGGATAGAAAAGACTCAGGCAATCCTCCGCGTTGCAGAGCACCAAGCAGGCGTCCGGAAACCAAAGGCATGTGGTTCATGTGTACAAGAATGCGGCCAGGAGTTGGTGAGGATGGTGGTGAAGTTAATCTACATTGATGATGATACCCCAAGTAGCCTTATGGGGATGAGTCTGTAGATTTGGAAGATGATTGCAACCCGCATAAACATGAAATGGATGCCAAAATTGATTGCCTAGTCTGCACGATACCAACACCCTTACTAGGCATGCGCTTTTGCGCTGGTCTTGCTACTGCATAGAAGAGCATGGCAGTAGCATGGCAACATGAATCCACAGGATATGTGTTGATTGGTTTTTAGTTTGCGCTCTAAACCGGGATGCCAAAAACCCTGACCTCCATCCTATCCGAGGCAGACAACTGAATGAGGAACATGAACATAGCGGCATGTTGTTGAGGTACATTCACAACTTGGGTTATTTCAATGAATCAGTACTATGGCTGGGTCTATGCTCGTGTATACCACATTGTAGTTTAATGCTTGCAGAAAACCCTGCCGAATCTACTGCGAATGCAAAGTACTGCAAAAACCTTCCAGGCAAATCCACTAGAAATTCTGTTTTTTTAAATCAATTTGGGAAACTTGATGACACTTGTTCAACATGTTCAACGTTTATCCACTGCCAGACTAGGAGTTTGGGGAATGAACTTGAAGTGGCTGAGTGGCTGAGGTTGCGATTTCTGGCCTTACTGCATCTTTGCAAAGCTGGAGATGATTTCCGTAGAATGCCCCAGTTGGACGAGCCATGAAAGAGTTGATTGTTTGTTTGTGCTTGGATGGACTGATAGAAAGCTTCAATATGTTGTTGTATTGTTATGTTTTTTATTGTTATGTTTATTTCCACTTGGTTTGAGGTTGTGCGTTGATTCAACTTCCTCGAGGTTGTGCTGCGAAGGCACATGGTGGAGAGTTGGAATGAAATGGACTGGTGTTGAGAGTATTTAAGGCTAACGCTTCCATTGGATCTCAAACACAATTTCTGTGTGCTACTCGTATTGTATGATAGAATATCATAGGCACTAAAATATGGAGTCATATTGATATCGTAATACAGTAATACATATGAAATAATGTCACATTGATTTATGACCAAGTATACATTATGGTATCATTTTGTGTCAGCCTACTTTGTGAGAAATGAGTTACGAGAGGATGAGGAGAAGAAAAGTATACACGAAAGCTTTGGCGGGTAAGACACTTCGAACTTAATTCTGGAAGGGCTTTCGGCCTTTGCTCTCACGATGTACACCCAACTGCTCCTATGTACAGTATCTACAAGCCCCTCAACAGTCCCTCCACAATGGCGGCTGTCTCCATTCCAGTGAGAGTTATGTTGCTGCTGAGGATCATTTGTGGGCAACTGTCGTAGTGCGCGACAGCGTCCGGGACTAAGAAGGTTGCGATGTGTGGCATTGATGTTTCGGAGATCAGAGAATTATCACGGATTTGACTTGCTCATGAAGTCAGTTAAGTCTCATGAAGTCTCAGTAGTAGGTTCCCTCAAATTAGTTTCCAACCAAAACCAGCCAAGTTATCAGAAAATTCCTTGGGGGTTCCCCCAGCTTTGACGTTCGTTGTGGTCTTTGTGGGGGATGTGTAGTAAAGCATAGGCCCCTTGGCGAAGTTTACCACGGCATCCAGATGCCATGGCCTCAGGATTGCAGCCGGAGTTGTTCCATGAATCTCACATCGTTTTCTCCAGACCCGGACCAGTCGCAGGTTTACAAGCAGCAAACACATTTGCTTCCAGTGAAGCTGACTGCCGCCGAGCTGAAGTTACTGAAGCTGGAAGGTAGTGATGCTCAGTATGTCATCAGAACTATTTAGATTGGTCAGTGTGCTTGTCATGCTGCAAGCTTGTTGTTGCTATCCTTCACTATCGTTATGGTAGACCGTGGTAGATATTTTACCATTGTACCAGGAGTTGGCACACGTTTTTCTCCTCGAGCTTGTTCAGTTTTTTTCAGATTGAATCCAGGCATATTCCAAACGAGCATGGTTGGAGATATCCAGCCAAGTGCATGAGCGTTTTTGATCAACATCATATCCCACGCTTAGGCCGCGTTGTTGCAGAGAGTATGTCAGATGGCAAGGCAGGGCACGCATCATTTCGTCCTTTCCCTCAAAACGCTCAGAACGGCAGATCGCAGTTCTTAAGCGTCACTTGAACCTCAACTCACTATCAAATGTCATGTGTTCACCAGTGATCATCAATTAATGATGTAGAATTGATAGGTGATCTTTGTCATTGTGTATGTTAGTTTCAGGTACAAAAAGGATGGCGTATATGTAAGGATCTCAGTGATCTCTCGGTCTCAGTGGTTCCAAAAATCGGAGTCCCAATGGTGTCCCAAGGTCGTGGAGGCGATCTCATAGTCGAGAAGCATCTCAGTTGCATTTCAAGTTGGAAGTCATGGATTGGATATCCCAGATGCTCTATGTTTGGAATAGTTACCATACATTTACCTACATTTGGCTTAAATTTATTGTACATGTAGGTAAATATTCCACACATGGAGCATTTAAGGGTATTGATTGGATACTGATAGGAACGACAACACAGTACCGTCCTCACGGCACAGTTCCTGAATACATGGCTGTACAGCTCTTGCTCAGGTCGGACTTTGCCGCACAACTCCTGGGCATTCGAGAACAGGAGACGGAAACTGCAGTTGTTTGAAGTCAGAATGCCTGGCAGGCTTAGGGCTCCAGGTTTTTGGGTTTTGAAGGGACAATCCAGAAGTCGTGGAGAGGATCACACTTCGGGTGAGGCTGATTCGTTGGAAACCCAGCTGCCCCACAGTCTTAGTACCTCTCACTTTCAAACTCTGAAATGACATGTGTTACTTTTTGGAATGTTTTTGAGCTGTATGTTTTTGCCATTTTTGTTCCTGGTTCTTTGTTGGACATCCCACAACTTTAGGTTTGCAGCTGCACTGGCATCCTTGGTGACAAAATCACAAGAAGCGGGGCAGCTTAGGGGGCAGGGGCAACTAATAGCTGGTGGATGCTGGTGGAATGTACTCGAGACAGGAATACCATGTGTTGATATAGAGATGGAAGATACGAAGATACTAAGATGCGATACACAATGCAGTCGCTATCATTTTTTTTCCATTGCGAACGCATGTAAAGATCACAGATTTCTCAAACAAGGGGTCTATCAATATCCCAAGGTTTCTGACACAGCCACATTGATCTTCGAGAAAGTGACAAAAGCAGAGTTGGCCGCTATGGTGCCACAGCGTCGGGCTCGACTCTCAGTAGTCCCAGTCAATCACACGTTGATGAAGGATGTGCTGTCAGGATCAGGCCATGTCAGCAAACATATCTCAAGATGACACGCTGTGAGTGTTTGGCAGAATGGAATAAAGGTATGATAAAGTGTCAAAGATATATAGATTAGGAAAACGAAGACATGGCGTGTTGTTGTTGTTGTTGTTGTTGTTGTTGTTGGGTTTTTAAGTCTGTTGTTGTTAGTTGTTTTTACTGTATGCTGTCATTTATATGTTTGTTGTTTTTGTTGTTGTTGTTGTGGTTGTTGTTGTTGTTGTTGTTGTTGTTGTTGTTGTGGTTGTCGTTGTCGTTGTGGTTGTCGTTGTCGTTGTGGTTGTCGTTGTCGTTGTTGTTGTCATTGTTGTTGTCATTGTTGTTGTCATTGTTGTTGTCGTTGTCGTTGTGGTTGTCGTTGTCGTTGTCGTTGTCATTGTTGTTGTCATTGTTGTTGTCATTGTTGTTGTCATTGTTGTTGTCGTTGTCGTTGTCGTTGTCGTTGTCGTTGTTGTTGTTGTTGTTGTGGTTGTGGTTGTGGTTGTGGTTGTGGTTGTCGTTGTCGTTGTCGTTGTCGTTGTCGTTGTCGTTGTCGTTGTCGTTTTCGTTGTTGTTGTTGTTGTTGTTGTTGTTATTGTTATTGTTATTGTTAGTGTTGTTGTTGTATTTGTGCTTGTATTTGTATGTTTTTTTTGTTGGTCGTTATTGGTTTTGTTTCTCAGGCAACCACTTTTTTTTGGTTCGAGATCGAACGAAATCCCAATTTTGAACATGCAAATCAAGTTACGAACCCGTATGCGGCCGACTCAAACGGAAATCTCAAATTGCGCGTTTGGTATCTTTACTCATAGAAGCAGGTGTCAACAAAGACCAAGGAACGACAGAAGCTGCACTAGTGCCTCTTTTCATAGCAGCTCAGGAGGGTCACCTTGAAGTTGTCCGATTTCTGGTGGAGTCCGGTGCCAACAAAAGCCACGACACGAGAGACGATGGAGTAACGCCTCTACATAGCTGCTCATCATGTGCACTTTGAAGTTGTGAGTCCGGTGCCAACAACAACCCGGGCCGGACAGATACAGGAGCAAGGCCTCTTTTCATAGCAGCTGAAAATGGTCACCTTGAAGCGCCCGATTTCTGGTTGAGTCCGGTGCCAACAAAGAACAAGGCACGGCTGATGATAGAACAACACCTATAAAGAGGTGTTGTTCCGTCACTAGTCGTACCTTGGAGCCTCTATTTGTCGCAGCTCAGTCAGGAGGGGCACCTTGAAGTTGTGCGATTTCTGGTTGGGTCCGGTGCCAACAAAAGACCACAGATGATGGGGCACCGCCTTTTTACATTGCGTCTCAGCAATGGCAAGTTGAAATTGTCCATTTCTTGGTATAGTGACTGAGAACAACAAAGTGTTTGGCGGAAAAGCGGTGGAGAAGGATGTTTTTTGTGTATTTTGGTGTAGTTTTCAGTCGTGGCGGGAACGAATGCCCCTTTCTGTGTCCACCCGGCAATCCCGAGATTCTTGAATCGGAAATACCGATTTGGGATCAAAATATCATTTTTTCACCGGTTAAATGCAGAAAAGTCGATGTGTTCATCATTCTTTGGCATTTTGTTCATTCTAAGATTTAGTGGTCGGGATCACGCCACCTGGAAAACTAGAATGAGTTCACCCCCCAATAAATAACATCATGATAATAAGATATAATAAGATGATTTAAGATGATGTGGTTTCTGATCCATGTCAGTGAAGGAACAAATTGCATCATATTCCTTGAAGGTTTTCTTGCTTGCTCGCTATTTGCAAAAAAACTGTGACCACCTTGAAGGTAGGACTGAAAATGAACAAATAAAAACACGAATTTGACCCACTTTGTAAACCCATTCTAAGTGCACAATCTTGAAGGCCAAATGGGCCAAATGCTTGTGAATATCTGGCAGAGACTCTGTGTAACCACACACCACACCTTTTAAGTATGACAGGAGATGCACAAACATGAGCAGGCATGAACGTTCATATTCGCCGCTGTCTGAAGTCATGTAAAGTGTTTAGTTGCCCAAAGTTACATGCGTGTAGCCCATGAACATCTTTAATTTAAGTAATATCCTTCCACAACTCTGATGTTTGAAACAAGACTGGTGACTGGAGGCGTTGATGGTGGATCTTGCCTTTCAGGCGCCTGCAAGAATAAGACCAACTATGTAAATGATTGTAAATGCGATGTGTTAACATGTACTGTACATGTTTCAAAATATGTTCTTGAGATGAGTTTGGAACGATATTCCAACGGATTCTCCAACAGATATTTGCGTGCACTGTCATCAGCACTCTTTGTTTCCAGTTTTTCCACCTCTAACAAAGTGATTGGCAAAGGCACGTGGTGAACCAGAGTTTCTCAAGGATGTCATCGAGGTGTCCGAACCTTGAGATTCGTCATTCGTGCATGGAGTGGGACCATGTCGAATTGATGGTAGCGGAGTGATCTAGTAGACAAGCTGCATGAAACATGGGTGATTCTAGTGGTGATTCTTTCACAGAAAATTCGAGACGAGAAGTCTGAGTGTCTTGACATGTCTTGACTTTGTTTTCAGTTTCCGCAGTCTTCACGGTGTCTTCACGATATTCCCAGTTTTGTTTGGGCCAGCCAAACATAAACAGTGACCTCTTCCACATCCAGGGCGAGAGATGAAACTAGCCCTTGAATCAAGGCAGTATGATACCATTGCCTACAAATTCATATCAATCAATCCTCATTCCTAATGTAACCGCTACTACCACTACTACTACTACTACTACTACTACTACTACTACTACTACTACTACTACTACTACTACTACTACTGACAGTTCCAAGGCCTCGGCAGGCTCATATGCATAGTGAAGCCATGCTCATTGGATCGGATCCCCAGATCTCATGCATGGCCAAATCCAGGACATTTCTTGATTTCCTAAGGATTTTGATTTGGTAGCCAAGGCCATTGGAATCAGAATATACCATGGAAACCATAGAATCGAGCATTCTGTCATTTAGTTTCAAACCATCATATCCCATTTCTTTATGCTCAACACATTATATAATATATAAAATATCACATTACCCATCTCACCTCACCATGAAGTCTCTGAGTTTCAATGAGACCAAGGTGCAAGCCTGGCACGTCTTGCAGTAGCCAAGGAGGTGGACCTGGTCAACGGGTCGAACGGAATAGCAAGGTCCTGGGTGATTCGCCATGATCTTATCCTCCAAGAAATGTGGGAAAAACATGGAACGCATTGGAAACACAATGAAACATATGATATGAGGCATGTGAAGATGCCAGAGGAATAAGAAGAGACAACCCCCCCAGCATAAACTTGTATGAAATATGCAGCGCAACAGTGTGCGACACTGTTTGGCCTGGCTTCATTGATTCATGGGTTTCGAAATTGGAAATTCGAGGAGATAGGGTGTTTGTGTTCACAAAAAGTCATTTTCGAAGACTGCAATCGTGAGTCATGGCAAAAGAGCCCCAAAAAAGTACAGCATTTTTTGTGTGCTCGCCGCTGCTGGCCTTGCTGCCGCCCACCATCGTTGCTGCTATGCTGGTGCTGATGCCGATTCCTTCATGTACACAGGTAGCGTCACGTAGTATAATCTCATCCGTTGCAAGACCATAAGGAATAGCAAAATGTATCAAAATGTGGAGGTTAATGGGACACATTGGGACACTGTATTGCAAAACTCTCCAGCCGATTTTTACAGCCTCATATTGGAAGCAGTGATTAGTATAGTCCAATGCAACGCAGGTGCCACTCCAGCCGAGTGAAACTGCAGTGGCACTTGATGAAGCGAGAAAGGCCCCTTGATGTTGCTGCATGTTGCTGCTGTTGAGATTACACCCACCGCATAGTAGATCGAAATGTTGTGGGATCATGATTCCAAGATCAGCAAGTGGAATTCAACTTCACTATCACTCAGGTCATTCAAAGTTCTCCTGAGATTCTGGACCAGATTTTTGGTGGTTGCCTCAGACAGCAAATACCGTTGGTGATGAGCGCTCTTTGCATGATTTAGAATTCAGAAGTAGAATTGCCAGATGCAGTTTAATTTGAACTGAACCATGAGTTGAATTTAGTTTTTTGCGTTTTCCATTTCCCGAACTCCCTAGGTGGTGATAGTGGTTGGTTGTGGCAGAGCAGCTTCAGGCGCTGATTGAGCACGCAAAGAAAGTAACGCATATGTCTCTGGCTGGGTTTCAACATGCCTTAAGGGTGCCCAAAAAATTGTATGAAATACGTACAATATGGATTGAGATACTTTATGGAGAGGCGCATGTTATGTAACAGAACGACACTCCGAATCATATAATGCTTCGATTCTCAAAAGGTGACGGTGTGCAAAGAAATTGAAACCTACCAACACCTCGTTGAATTGGTACTGATGATGTACTGGTGTTTCCTGATGCAACACTCTGTTTGCACGTTGTTGAAACGATTTCAGTTTGTTCTATGAGGTGTTTTAGATTTAGTGTTCCTCACCGACTGAATGCAAATGTCGATGGTCATGACGGAGGTTTTCCCGAGTGCTGTGCAACGAGCCAGTTGGGGACGTTTTGGATGCGTGGCACGGATGACCCAGTGCGAGGGACGAAAAGAGTCAAAAGGATTGCTTTTTGCAGGCATGTTATTTGCCCATTCAGCAGGTTGCGCCAACTTAAGCTACTGCTTTGGCCTGTGTTCAGGCGGGCTCTCTCATCCGAAGAAAAGCTCACCAGCGACAGCGAGTACTTCACAGATCAATTTCTATCACTTAGCTGTTATGGCAGAGATCTCAGTAAAACAGGTTTGCTTCTGTCGCTGGTTTCTTGAAGCTTATGTGGAAATTGCATACAACATTGTACCATTTTCATGGGCTTGAGAGTATTGCTGACTTTTGTTGGTGGCGAACAAGTAATCACCTCGACTTTACACTCCTGGTTCGGTGGTTTTGACCTTTGGGGCCTTTGAGAGGAGATGAGACATATGCCATAATCATTCTTGGCAGTTCCTTTCCAGCTCTTCTAGCACATGCGCAAGGTGAGTTGATCGATGCTGTGGATGCCAAGTGTATTAGCATTGAAGGTCCACTTCTGGCACGACAGGTCGCTTGGACAACTCTTTGGGGGAAGCACAGCGCAGATTTTCAAGGGCAACTTCCATTGGGTGAGGCCAATCTAAAAATCTATGGGTTGAGTTGTTGGACGAAAGTGCCATAGCCTGCGGGCTTCAGTACCGGCCAAGGTCCTGGTAAATTTCAGCTCCAAGGAGCCTTCCCTGCGATTTTGGGAAAGCTTTCCTGTTGGGAGCTCATATACACAAGATGTAAACACCTTTGCTGTCATGATCCCTAAGGTTGAAGTCTCTCATGAATATCCATGACCAATGAATGATGTATCACATATTTATGATCCTTGTTGTTGAACATGTATATTCTTGCAGGATGTTCACCGAATTGATGTGAGCTCGGGTGGCTGGTTCCTCCCTGCTCAGGTGCTTTCAAAACCCGGCAGATTGGCAGTTGGGATCTCAGTGTTGACCTTCAGTGTTGACCTCCAATGTGACAGTATTTAGACTTGATTTGCCTTGTCAAATATACTAATTTATTCAGAATCATACTAATGCTATATATTATAACATGCTATCAGTATATTGATATTTGACCAGTCCTAATGAAATATAATGAAACTATACTCATTATATGTATATCAGTAGTGGGAGGGTCTGGGGGTAGGTTCAGGGCATCATCCTGCCCCATCATATCATAGCATCATATTTCACCATCATCAACCTATTTCATGCATCCATCCTAGCATCTTCCATCTTATCATTCCTCATCTCCATTTCATGTATCATTCATCTCATCAATCATATTTCATCATCATCGCCCCATCCATCATATCATCAAAAAAAAATCCTCATTTCATTTTTCACCATCATCTCATTCATCCTTCAACCTACCCCCAGTCCCCCTCATAGAATTTAGGTTAGTAAATAACATTGATACATTAATTAGTTAAAATAAATGTATCAAAGTATTCAAGAATCGTGAAATACACATTCTAATTTAAAATTAAGTTGAGATATTCCAGTAATAATTTTATGTGGGGCAATATGTGTTTCAATGTTTGATTGCAAATTTTGAGTAATGGTTTCTAAATCATCCTCCATTTCGTGATACGATACATTCATTTGTGAATAGGTAATATAACTATCATCTATGGTCTCTATACGAGCACTCACTAATAAAAAACTTGAATAGTCATAACAAGTTTCTTCTGCTTCATCTTCATACCATTGAAGTTCTTCATGCATCATTTCTCTTAATTTATTTGCTTGTTTCATAATTATGTGATTTAAACTAGTGATTGGAAATGACACCTGCCATCTTGCAATATAAAA
>DF243399.1:1137-37734 GCA_000507305.1 Breviolum minutum Mf 1.05b.01 | reverse complement strand
AATCAGAACGTAACGTGTGAGAGTCCGTTCTTGCAAAAAATCCCGGATTTTTTGAACCTTTTGCAACTGCGCGTTTCTACAACTCAAAAGGGAAACGAAGATGTGCTGACTGCAGATTCGTTACAGATGCAGTACGTGCCCAGATTTCCATCAAAAAATCCCGGATTTTTATGAGGAATGGTAAAGGGAAGCCTCCGATGGAGATTCCGCACACAATTTTTGCGATTCGTCGTTACCGATTTTATGGTATAATAAATATATATAATATTTTATTATTCCACCCCAACCCACTATAATCACCAACAAACACCAATAATCACGATTATATTTACACTATTAAAATAAATATCATTATACTATTATATGTTATCATATATATATTAATAATATATAAATTATTTCAATAACATAATATATATATATAATATATAGTTATTAGATATAAAATCAAAATATATTAAAATATTTTTTTGATTATAATAAATTTCATTTGATTTAGATAAAAATGAATGCATGAGGATTCCTCCAGCCTCAGCAAACCGGCCGTTGTTCTAATCCTGTTTCTTCACAAACAACATTAAGCCTCAACTTCTCTGCCAAAATCAATAAGCATCAATCAAACCATCATACAAAAAAATGGCCAAAAAAGTCACTCTTTCTCGGATTTTATTGCTTCATGTCACAATTCCAACTTCATCTAAGCTCCCAACAACGCCGGCATTCAGAGAGTCCATTCGCTCGGATATGGGTAAAGACACCTGACACTTGGAATTCAAGCTGAGAGGAATGTATTTCAGATCTACTACGTTCAGCCATTATGGGAAAATTAAGGCTTCCTAGTCTACTCTGTAAATCTGAGTAAATCTCCTATATTCCCATTGAAAACCCCCAAATCTCAATTGGCAAGTGGCTTCAGGGAGATTCTTGAGATTTTACACCCAACAAAAAGGGTTATGAACCCACAACACTTGATAGTTACGGAAAGGGGGGATCATCCTTACATGTAAAGCTCTTGATCTAAGTGAAGCTACTAAAGATTCACCAGGTCGGGAGTTCAGTCTTGAGGTAGCTTGCAACCAGCCTAATTGATAATCTACTAACTCATGGAACACTCGATTTTACTGTTGATGGACAAAGCCTTCTGTCAGTGATGGTCAAAAGTTGTTGTAAGAAAATGGGATGTTTCTGATGTTTCTGATATCATATTTTCATAAATCCCCATATAATATCATCCATTGTCCAGCATGCCTGGCCCTTCAGTTGCACCAGTTGACCAAAAGAGAAGCCCTACTACTTCCCGGTGTCAAAACATTCCAACGAAGGAAAACAAGCAAGGAACAAGGACTTTTGCGGATGATTGAAGGCATCTAAGGACTCTTCTTGCATTTTCTATGTACCATGCAGTCCCTACACGCTGGGTCCATGCCTACCCAAATGGTTCCGCACGCATACGCGAAATGGAAAGGGTGCCAAATTACGAGGGAGTTTTCCTGGATTAGGTGCCTACGCCGGTGCCTCCGCAGGGTTCTGTGTTGGATGGTCACGTACAAGTACATGGGAAAATTGATGGAAAATCTGCCCATGCGACTCATCAGTCAACAGCCGCAGCTTGGGACGAGCGTTAGAAATCTCAGAATCACCCAGAGCTTTGCTCGTTAGAGCTGCATTATACAGGGATTTTACTTACCCCTGGTTCCTTAGCTCTTTTCCAAGCACCAGCTAGCAAAGAGATGTCATTTTCCCACCTCAACCTGGAGTACTTCATACACGAACCTCCTACTTTCCTGAAATAAAGTCCTTTATTCGAGGAGGATTTCCCTTCGTGGTGGTTCATTCGTTCATCTCCTGTAGTTGAGGTCGGCTCAGATTTTCACCCATGGCAGCAAAATTTCTTGACCCCAAAGAAATCAAGGTTGGCATACAACCCCCCCTAACATGAATGTTTCCTTTCATGCATATTACACCAAATTAAAACTGATGTTGGAGTATGGTTCATGGTAATGATCATCCAATAATGTTAGGGTTGGAGTTTTTGGTCTGCTTGTTTCGGTGATTTAGTGAGTTAACCCCCAAAAAAAGCAGGCCTCGGTGCAATGCTTCAAAAGCTCTTTGTGCACTCCATCAGCTTCGTTGCCTGTTTGACAGATTTGAGGGGAAGACCTTCCTTGTCAAGGCAGTCAATGAGTAGAATTTCAACACACGCACATATGTGTATATGGGTTATATATGTATAATCAAATTAGGAAGATTCAACAAGTAGTTATAGAATGTGGATTATAAAAGTAAATTACTCATTCACATCATATCGCAGATGTATATTCATCTAATATCATCTTGGCATCTACCAGCAAATGCACCGGCAAATAAATAGGGAGTAGACATGGTAGACACAGCAAACTCACAGGGAAAGAACACAAGTTGATCTGTGATCTACTTCCCTCACCACCCAGTTTTTGGTGAGAGATGGTTCTCTTGTTTATGGTTTGTTTGTCGCTCTTCAGGAAGAAATCCTACCAACAATAATTACGTTTCGGCTTTAGCTTCCTCAGTCTACCTTTTTCGGGAGCACGATCCAACTTTAATATTCAAGGGAAAAAAAACATCATTGCATTTGGTTGCGTCACACGAAGGGAATCAGGTCAAATTGATGTTTCATTGAGTTCCACGAGGTTGTTTTTTCCGCCAAGATCCGAAGCAATGAAAAATGTAGTATCTTGGTACTGGATTCTGATGATGGAGCTGCTATGGTTACTGTGGCTCCCTAGATCTCCCTAGTTTTATATGGGAATGCATCATTCCCCATACACTTTAGCTACAGGTTTAAGTTTATAATATTATCTTTATGGTCAAAGGGAAGGTGCGAAACTCCATTCTACCCTACACTGCTGCACTCAACTCAACACTTAACAACACCCCAAATGTTCAACGCCGCACCGATGATCAAACAAAAGCCACGATGTTCATCGAAGTTTGACCTCAAGGGGTGACCGGTGCTTTCAAGTGCATCAAAGGATGGTTTCAAAAACGCATTGTTTTCGTTGAGGTTAGTGAGGAATTTGATTTGAAACTGCTTCATTTTTGCGAGGGGGGATGCGTTGGGATGAGTTGTTGCTTTTACCAATAGACAAACCGCAAAACAAAGCATGCTCGGCGAATCCAAGAACCAAAAGATCCGCGAATCAAGCAGAAACATTACACCACCATCAGTATCTTCGTGAGACGGAATCTGTTGTAGCATCAAAGGCATCCAAATCTAACTGGAAGGAAATCCAAAGCCAATCTGAGAATGATAAATGGTCGAAATGCTACCGGTAGCTGAGGATACGATTGCGCCCTCACAGTCATGTTCTGACACAGGACTGCCAGGCTTGCAAAAGGTTCTGAAGTACATCCAAACAAAAGAAATCAATTTCTTGCTTCACGTGTACCATCTTCGTTTTTCCTTTCTGCATGGGCATATCGATCTAAATCGCAATGATTCAAATAGTGGTAATTCTTCAAAGATTCCCTGACTATATATGTATATATATGGCAAAATTATATATATATAGTATTCCAGAAACCTATTGGTCGTGTGAGGTCGCTATGATTGTATACCTAAACTAAACCACCATCTGTGGCTGTTTCTGTCAGCGACCTTGGTCAGTCTGGAATTTGACCAGCGTACCTGGGTATGAATCGTACCCCCAGGAACAGTAAATGTTTGAAGATAAAAAAGGGACCCTGAAGACGAAAAAACATAAAGAAACAACTCATGAAACACTGATTCAAGAAGAAGACATGATGAAATAATGATATGAAATGATTCTTTGATTGCCTATGACGAGGCCGGTGCCACCAACTTCAGCATCACTTGGGCAGCCGTGCAACTCTGACAAAGGTCGCCCGCGAGGGCTTCCGGCGCAAAGCATCCACTGCCTCCTGTGGAGTTTTCAAATGGGCACTATATATCTAACCCCATCCCATCACGACACCTTCAGGCAGGGTGGGAGTGGAGAAGCATCATAATAATGCAGTACAATATAAACATGCTGCTTCGAATCTTGTTTTACAGCAGTATCCTTGACTAGATAGGATCTGGTATACTTCTAAAAAAAGGAAACGGAGACTAAAAATGGAACATGTTGTATATGAACGAAAAATCTATATTTGCAAGATTGTTATACCTACACATGTATGATAAGAACACGTAAAAACCAAGAACTGTTTAGATTATTCTTTGTCTTTTGGATTGTCTCAACAATATTAACTATTTCTAGGCATCAATCATATAGCTTCCGTATCTGCTGACCAAATCCTATGGCTTCGAGTACTCCAAAACACGCAGCTGAGAGTACTTTCTCGGGCAACCCAGAAAAATCTTTCCACACTTCACTTAGGGTATTTAACAAATAGAAACCCGAAAGGGGGTCATCACCAAAATTGAAGGTTGACTTCCCCCCCTTCAAAAAACGTCCACAAGCTATCGAAAGACAACGTTCTCTGAACGCCGCACTCGTTCTTTGGCTCCGCCTTTCTGCCAAGCTAATAAGCTCTGCGTTGCTGAGGTATTGATAAGGCAAAGTCCACGCGACTGCCTGATGAGGTTGCCAATGGATTTGCATGGATTGGTGTCCATGTATATGTATATACACACACGTTGATGATTCATTCGGTGGATCTTCCATTGCCATGCTAAATTGGAGGGTAGACCACAACAAGCGCCTCTTCAATTTTGTATGCAAAAATCATGACTGTCAGAAGGGAGATCAATGTGGGACAATCCTCGAAGTTTGTCAAATGATTTGTTTCTCATTGTTTCTACAAGGGTGTAGCTTTTCTTCGAGAAATTAACACCTCGATTCATGGCTTCATGGTGGTTGTTTTAGGTTTAAATGTCATGAGCCATAACAAGGAACCCCCCTAAAGAGGCCAAACAGCTCCAGGTATCTTCAATGTTGATCAATCTGGCGGAAGTTCCCTTGAAAATTTACGGCTATCGAATTGGCTGAACAAACCTCACCTTTTATGTTTTGTGGAACTTAACAAAAACCCAAAGTAGACTACATTATGACTTTACACAAAAACAGGCATGTAAATATAGATCTGTACCGTATACTTTCTATATACATGTATCTAACGGTACATTGAGGATGCCTCGCCAGATTTCTTCCCATCTTTGTTAGGGTGGTGGGTCAAATGTAAGGTCCCACCTCTCCATCTCAAGCATGCAAAACATTGTTCATCAAACTCAGGCACAGATCAAATGCAAATAGAAAGGTCATTAGTTGCCCTGAGCTGTGGCCCCTATAGTTTTTTGTTCAATATCTACGCAGATCAGCTCAGGTATATTTGCCATTAACTGCCCTAAGGCTCTATTTATGATTGTTTTGGCCTTTTTTATGTTTGTTTATGTAGGAAAAGTCTGGGACATGTCTAATTGATCCCAAGTTTATTCTCCAGCTGTTTGCCTTTTTCTTGACGTTTCCTTCCCCACCTGTGAGCTTTCAAGGACCTTGTAGGAAAATGGGTCAATACCTCACAACAGACCAGGAGTCGAGCTAAAGTTCGATGTCACTAAGTTTCAATCGCGTCTTAAAGAAAAGAACAGCTGCAAAGATCCAAATGAGGATATTTATCTTAAAACTCTCTTCCCAGCAAAACCTGCCCAATTCTTTTAGGTTCCATATTTATAAAAACATTGGTCTCTATGTAGAAAACAACACCGCCAACTGATTGAGCAAAGCTTCCAACGAAAAACAGCACACATCAACACACTATTTCCGACAAACAGCTTTTTAGCTCGGTAAGTTTTGGGGTTCCCGGCTGCTAAAAGTTTCACTTGTTTATGATTATCTTTGAAGCGTTTTGTAGCTGTCACATATCGCAAAATCCTTCAGTCACATCAACTCAAGTCGTGACGACCTGTCGACTCAAAATTACCAGAATCGACTGAGCCAAACTTACAGGTTGAGTCCAACTTCAAAAGTAGCTCCAGCTACCATAAAAATCCACGCTAGTTGAGTAATACCAAAAGCATAAAAAAGCCCCCAGTTGATGACAAAACCATGCCTCAACTTGATCACTGAAAGTCATTGGACATCCCATTTCGCTCCAGTTTGCACCCCACCAACTGTGACAGCATTTCGGACCAAGAGACATTCACGGTTAAAAATCACAGCATCGAAGTTCAATGCCACCGCACAACTCAGTAAACGACCTCGGTTAGCTTTTAGCTGATTTCAAAATTTGGAATGGGACGGAAAGACAACATGTTGGCTCCGCCGGGGGGGTTTGCCCGGCTTGGAACAATGTCGACTGTGACTACATGTGATGAGTATCTGCAGCCGTTTGTTGTTCTTGCAATCATGGTGTTGATTTTACGGTGTTTTTCCATATAAAATGTGTTTTTTTCAGAAGTAGACTGCATATCATGTTTTCAGATGCAATTGATCATTGAATGTTTTGACAATGTCCAAACGTCAGTTTTTTTCGCCAAATCTGGCGGAAAAATCAACAATCACCTGTAATTTACAGCGTATCCATTTGACACGATTTGCCATGCATGCTGTTTGGTGGAGTTTGACTTGGTGCATCCTGTTGCGGAAAAGATCAGTTGCGTAGCATCGAGATGTGTGCAAGTGCAAGGAACATCAGTTGCCTAGCACCGAGATGTGTGCAATTGCAAAGAACATCAGTTGCGTAGCACCGAGATGTGTGCAAGTGCAAGGAACATCAGTTGCGTAGCACCGAGATGTGTGCAAGTGCAAGGAACATCAGTTGCGTAGCACCGAGATGTGTGCAAGTGCAAGGAACATCAGTTGCGTAGCACCGAGATGTGTGCAAGTGCAAGGAACATCAGTTGCGTAGCACCGAGATGTGTGCAAGTGCAAGGAACATCAGTTGCGTAGCACCGAGATGTGTGCAAGTGCAAGGAACATCAGTTGCGTAGCACCGAGATGTGTGCAAGTGCAAGAAACATCAGTTGCGTAGTACCGAGATGTGTGCAAGTGCAAGAAACGTCAGTTGCGTAACACCCAGATGTGTGCAAGTGCAAGGAACATCAGTTGCGTAGCATCGAGATGTGTGCAAGTGCAAGAAACATCAGTTGCGTAGCATCGAGATGTGTGCAAGTGCAAGAAAGAAACATCAGTTGTGTAGCACCGAGATGTGTGCAATTGCAAGGAACGGTATCATCCCCACCCCACCCCACCCCAAATGTTAAAATTCCGGGCAAACCCCCCCGGTAGACCCAACATGTTGGACGGCTTTGTATTATCTATACTGGAATATATTGTTCGATATGCAATTGTGAATGTGTATATAGGAGACTAACATATCTGAATGCCCACCGTTTCGTAACAAAAGAATGATTTTGAAAGTAAGACTTGAGGAAGTGAATTTGCAAGATACAGTAATACGGCACCGACCAAAGTTGCAAAACACTTTCTGGTTATGAAGTGCTCTTGAAAAATGCACATGCAGGTGTTGTGCACAATAGGTATTAAAGATATGTTTTTTCGGTATATGCAGGTTTGGTGCAGTGAAAGAACGTGCTTAAGAGTTTTAAATCATACATATGTAGCTTCTCATGCAGGTATTGGAAGGATAGAAGTCATAAAACCTGCCAATGCTATGCACTATTGACAGAGCAATTTGCTCCAATTCAAAACGGATTCCATCAATTGATAGTTTGGCATTTCATCTTATCATAGATCTACATCTTGAGAAATGGAAGATGAGCACAAAGAATTGGGCTTTAGGTTTTAGATATCGTATCTACAGCTCAAAGTATCTCTATTTCTCTATATCTATATCTACATCTATATCTATATATATATATGTATTCAAATGAAGGACACATGTCCTGGATCACACGGAACATCTTACAATTTCATCTTGTTTGGTTCATGCTCTGTTTGGGAATACTGTAATTCCAAATTGTTGCATTCTAACTACGCCAGAATAGTGGCAGTGCCCTTTAAGAAAACATAGCCGGTTGGACAATCCAACATAGATGTGTAGATTCGTATTATCATCTCGAAAACCAATTGGCAAATTTACCTAGCTTGCTATGGTTACTTACTGGAATAGTAGGGATCCCTGACAAACAACAGGCAAATTCTCTACATAAATCAACCAACCAACTGGAGAGTGAAGGTTTCTGACCTGCCAGGGTATCGTCCAGTCTTGCAGGATGTAATCTGATGGATTCATATCTCCAAATATCTTGATCTGGCCTCCAAGTCGCCATGAAGTCTACTTGGATTCTGTGAGGGCACATTACTTAAAACATGCTTCGAAACAGAGCTTAATTGTTTGATTTTTTTCAACCATCTATGAGCAGAATCATCTGGGGAATACACTCCGGAAAACGAACAGCTGGCTCACCTGAAAATGCTATATTTCTGAAGTTTCCGAATCTCCACGTCTGTCCATCTTTCAGTTTCCAGCTGTCCGTCTTTCAGGAATATCATCATTAACTGATGGATGTTTCACCGTTTAGGCTTCGCTTTCAAACAATTTTTTGTTCCACCAAGACACCCATGTTCTCCGGCACTTTGATTCGATCGATCATCAACAAACGCTCTGCTGAAGGATCAATCCTCAAGGTGAGACCAAAATCCGCATCCATGGGACGAACGGTATATTTCCTTACATTTAGCATACAAAATCCACCAACTGTAGGTAAATTTAGGTAAGAGACCCCTCTGGTACGTACCCCTTTTTGGTCAAGTATAGGTGCTACATAACCACAAATTCCATGGTGTTTTCTGTTTCTCAGGTGGTATGGGGACTGATGCAGGAAAAGAGGGCTGGCAAAAGGTGAGTTGACATGACAGTGTAATGAATTTTAGACAAAGACCATGAATAGAGATAACATGTATAGATATTTGGTGGATCATGGTAGTTGGTAACTAGTTAGTAAGTGTGATGAGGTTAGTCTTGGTTATAACCAAACTTTAGTTACTAACTACCATGAGCCACCAAGTATAAATAGGTAAAGCCACCAAGTAGAATTAGTATTTTTAATTACAGTAAGTATATTTAGTTCTATTTAGTTTTGAAACTTGTCCTCGTGAGCATATTCCTCTACAAGAAGGTACGCGGGATTGGGGTCTCTTAGCAAAATTTACCATAGATGGTATGGGAAAAGATATTGTTAAATCAATGAATTTATCATTAGAAAGTAACTGCATGAGTAGACTCAAAACAAATACAAACATATAAAGTCAATTCTACTCTCCTGATACCCTCCCGTAAAAATCCACCATCCGTGTCGAAACAAGGAACAATGGTGGATGTGTCATTAGTATGTTGGAAGGTAGCTGAGACCTTGACTTTTAGGAAATACCGGTTGGCGGCCATCTAACATAAATGACCCCCAGTAGCAAATGAATTGCCAATATTATATAATATGGGGCATTGATTCGTGATTTTGAGATATTATGAGGCCAAGGACCAAGGAACCAGGCAACCATTTCTTGCCTAACCAATCTAGCAGCTTGGAGATTCATCTTCAGATCCAAGGCACTCAAACATGATTGGATTCCCAAGACCTATAAACCCTAACTAGCCAAACCACCCAAAACGGTGGTGGTTGTGTTTTGTCCAAAAGCTTTTTGGGGGGGTTTTGTCAGGGAGGAGACTCCTCCAAAATCACAAGGCAAAACCAACACGAAATTGAATGGTACTGTTGATGGACAAAATCCTGCACCACCGAGGATGATGATTATCCCATTATATATTTGATAGGTCTTTAACCATCCCAGGTGGTGCAGGATGTCTTCCATCAACAGTATGATCTGGTATTGATCTGGTATGACTTCTGGTTCTACACCAAGAAACTCCAAGACCTCCTTGGGTTGCTCAATCGTTCCTGCGACCCACAGTCCGTCATGGAAATGGAAAATGGCTGTGTATGAAAGGTAACTACTATTGGAAGGACCCATTTTTAAATGAATTCCATGATTCTGGGAGGGAGGGTACAGCAATTTCAGATCCAACATTTGTGGCAGCAATAGCTTCTACTTGGTGTTTGAAGACTGGAGACTTGGGCGGTATGAATCGTATTACTGAACCAAGTACTAATCATAGATGTTACACTCTCTGAAACTAACATAGCACCTGAAAATAGATGGTTGAAAGATGTGTTTCCTTTTGGGGTAGATTCCTTGCAGGTGCTATGCTAGTTTCAGGGACTGTAATCATTCCAAATCCCTTGATCTCTATTTACACCCACTTTTTACCGGAGCTACGTGCTAAGGTATGCTGAGGTCATAATGTCTTATAACTGCCTTGCAGGATCTGTGCAAATAGCTGCACTCAAGTAAAATTCGCAGCATCCAAAACTCTTGTAAGACTTCATTGCGATGATTGGTTGCACAAGGGTTCCCATTAAGGCATACTATCATCCCCATATAACTGGGAAAATACAACATCCTCTCCTCCTCAAGGAGCACTGGGGATTCGAAGTGCCCAAGATCCTTTGTTTGGTCCCCAAGATGGGTGCTCCAAAATTCTTGGATTAGAATGGACCTAGAAATGCTTAAAGTCTGTTGAAGCTGACAAAATTATATCCACCAACTGGTACCCAAATTTTCCATGACAGGTGTCCTACCACAAAGTCGTCATCATCGAACTTTTTTGCATAGAATTTCTGGCGTGGCAGGGGATTCATGGCATTTTCCTCAAATCTGTTTGATTCTAAAAAGAGGTCAATGAGTACAATTCGCAACGCTGAAGGCATATGTCTAAGGAGGATTCCAACATAAAATGTGAGGTCGCTCTCGTTCAAGCAGAAAACAATGGACTTGAAAGTATATTGGGGAAGGGGACTGCAATTGCACCTGTCCAATGTTCTTGCAAAAAACTTAATTGAACTGTGTGTTGAAAACCATTTCAAGTATTGCCAAACACTTAGCACAGCTTGGGTTTTGGGGGACGATCGTTTGTATTGGATTTTTTCAACAAGATGACAGGGATTTGAGTTGTCAGAGCCCTTCATGGTGATCTCTGGAGATCCAATGGATTCAGTGAATGGTTGGTTGGTTCCTATATGAGTTCAGTAGTGCAGCCTTCCAGGAAACAGCAATGAAGAAGAATATGCCCAGAATAGTACACCATGCGATTTTTGCCTGAGAAAACCCAAATGCAATGATTCAATGAATCATTGATCTGGAAAGTTGTGAACTAAAGGGGACACTACCTCGTTTACCGCTTTTCCCGGAAAGATTCGATCGGGGGTCTCTCTAGTTTACCACCCTATCAGTAGAGGTAGCTACCAAAGTCACGAGAATCATAGCCAAAGGCTAGTTCCTAAACTCTAAACAGAAAAAGTGCGAGTCCAAAAAAAATCTGAACTAGTCTGGTCAACAAGAATTAATATAGAGGGAGAAATTTTACCAAAGTTTGATGGTGGAACCAAGGATGGAATTCATGGAGACCTAAGGTTGCTCCCCCTCCCCGAAAGTTCAGGGACAATGACAATGGTGCTGTGATAATCTCGTACTACAGCTTTACTTTTTGAGGGGATGGGTGGCATTTCGAGGGGGTTGAGGCTTAGATTTAGATGAAGAAATTTTAGGAGACTTGGCAGGGTTTTTTAGCTACCAAATTCTGAAGCATACCCCATTTGTTTGACCTTATATATTTATAGATATATGTATAAACAGAGTTTTATCTCATTCAAATCATTAATATAGGTAGCTGATAATAGTTGATATACATATATATATTTAAATGAACAGTAACACCCTTCCACTCATCAAACTCAAGAAAAAAACTGGACTACCAGATACTTGTTCTAGTAAAGAGGACATCTTCTTTCACCTACCGAGAAACAAGGGATTGCAACATGCTCCTTTTTTTCCTCTCCTTCTCTTTTATAAATACAATGTGTAAACGCACATGCACCTATCAATATATATATATATGTATATGTCTCAAGTTGCCAAACCACTATATCCAGTATCAAAACATGGTAAACATCGTAGGCATGTCAACCAAAATTTCGGTAATCTTCCCGAATCCCCCCCCAGTTTTTCCGACCGACCTGTTTGACGCCAAAGAGAACATGTTCCCTGTGGAAGTCGCTTCTATGGGAGTCGGGTTAAGGTAGAATTCAACTTAACATATCAACAAACGTTGGGAACTGCCCCCTGTTCCTGGCCCACGGTCCCCAAAAGGGCCCTGTCACAACTTCAGTAAGGGGAAAGTGACAGGACATCATCCTGGAGCTTGACCCATGTTCGGTCCAAATGCGCAAGATGTACGTGAAGCTTCTTCTGATTTATATTATTACTGTATTAGATCTAAATGAACTATACATCGGTTCTTAATGTACTATGGGTGCTTCACAAGTATATTGTTTTTAAAAGAATCGTATGATTCAACAACAGACAGATGAACAAATAACGTTTAAATTAAGTTCAAAAAAGGGAGAACAACTACCGCTTGTGAACTAGACGCATCTCTCTGATTATCCTGATTCGATGTTGAAACTGATTGGTATCCTTTTTTAGGATGTGCGTTACATATCGTTACGTTGTCTGTAAGGTTTTGATTCAACTGGATAGGAATAGGTTCATGACCTGCTTCATCTGCTCGAGGAAGGGATCTCTCCACCTATAGAATTTAGCATTGAACTCTCTATTCTATCTATATTAGTACAGTATATTGGGGTTCTGCGTCAATATCCCCATAGGCCAAATATTCATTTAGATTGTTCTTCTTATATTCTCATCCATGCACTACTCCTATATTTCGAAACTGAAACCATCATAACATAGGCGATATATTGGATTCATAAGGTTCTGCATAATAGTCTCTATTTTCTATTTGTGTTCACTATTTTCAAAAAACTGGTGATCCTGGCAATGCAAAGAGTAGCAAACAATATGTTCGAAAAATGCTGTTAACTATGTTTAAATCCCTTTGATCCTCTGGCCTTCTTCAATGATTGCAATGTCATATCTTCATTTAGTAACAGAAACCTGCTTTTCTGAGTTCTATGGACAAAGGTTGCACAATATGGCAAACATACTTGAAACAAATGAATACAAACTTCGCTTGCAAAATTCAAATTGCAATAACACATGTCACATACGAAATACTTCAATCGTAAACAGGAAATTGTGGAACAACATGTATTGGACATTCAAGACATTTTCATATTCATTGAACACACGGATTGGGCCTTCAGGCCATTTTGTGCCCCAAAAAACTGTCTATACCAGCACTATTGACGAGGGCAAGTAATATTCAACAAAAATAGACGTCAGTTACATTGATTAATACCGTTAAAACTAAATGTGTGAGATATCAGTATATCACTTGTTTTGGTTTGACATTGAATCAATGCAATGTTGTCCGCATCTCCGGCGTGGGCGGATCTACGCATGCTTTATATAGCTGCTACAATACCTAGGATCAAATGGATCTTGAATGTAACATTAAGGCGTACTGTCATGTACTGTCATAGTTTGTCCCCCTAAATTACCCTTCGGGAACAGGTGCATCTTATCTGTGAACTGATATTGATTCGATCACTCTTCACTCAACAAAACAATGATCTCACAAACCAAGACTCAGTTCACAAAACCTCATACAATCAGTTGGCGACATATCGAGCCACCCTTTTTTATAAATATCATCCCAAAACAGCAGATCTGAGTAGCTGACAACACAGGCTTCTGCACTCTCACTACTTTTTCCTGAACATAATTCGACCAAGGTTGGAGAAAGGTTGAAAGGTTCCAAGGGACTTCATGGCTCAACGATCTCAAAGGCTTATTGAAAGTATCTACACTACTCCATCGAAAATGAACAGCTAAGAAACCAAAACACCTGAAATGAAATGAAACAGTCTGTCTTCCAAACACCGATTTTTCTTAAATCTATATCAGTTTATATCAGTTTCAGGTTCATTTTCGTAGATGCACATGTATATATAGACTGAATCCATCTGTCAGTGCCTATCCAACCCCCGAAAAAAGAATGAAAAAAGATTGCTTACAACAAATGTATGGGTAGTTGTATATGAGTCTGAGTAGTTCAACAGGCTGAATTGAATCAGGGAGGGTTGAACTTCCCATACTTGAAGGAAATCCGTACCATTTTAGTGGCTGATAAAGGTCTTACTTACCCAATTTTTCTGCAGTAGACCTGGTATACTGCTGGCTAAGGGTGATGAAATACTGTTGATGCTTCAGAAATCCCAAACAACCACCGAAAAGGATGTACAAATCCCTGCAAACAATGGGATAAACTACCAACCTCAACTGGTGAACGCCAGATTTCTGAACCATCAACAATATCAGTATGTTACCTATCGCCTATCTGATATACCTCAAGCAGGAACCTCCAAGTCTCAACTGGACTTTCGGAGGGGTCCCAATGGGATCTATCTCCATGTCTTTGATCATCATCTCCAATGGCAATTGTCATGGGACTGAATTATCTTTTTTCTAAAATGGAGTGTGAAAGGGGAACAAAACTACAATATGAAAAATAGATACAATATAATTGTAGAAGCAAAACACATAAACATCCAGCTTACTGCAAAAAGGAAAGCTAGATGATGCCTGAAGATCTCCCATATATATAGCTGATTCATACAGTTGTATAGCTGTTTCATATACTGTAGTTGTAATTGTAACATCAACACTGGATTCAGCAGTGTTGTTAAATTGGAGGGGTTCTAGCAAAAGTGGGGAAGTTGCAACCGAAACAAGGACCCCTCCAATTAGGGCTATGAATCTCTCTTTGGAAACGCTTATGCTGAGACACAAACTCAATTTTGATGGGAGTTTCTGCCTCACAGTTAGAATTGGGTCGGGAAAATATGTAATTTACCTTTTCTTTATGTTTCGATTAGTGAACTTCAAACACAAAGTAGTTGGCTTCACTTCAAATCATGAGATGGACAACATCATGTCCTATTTGGGGATGGCTAAAACCCTGTGACTCATGGGGATATTGACATACGAACTGGTTAGCCGGTTCGCCAGTTTTTGTAGGTCACTTTGCCTGATTTGTCTTGGGGCTCAAATAAAATTCAAAATGAAGAACAACATAGGGAATTAACAATATACCCTACACCTCAGTCAATTGATCTGGTTCAAACTCCACATTTTCAACAGCTATAATTTCTCAATCTTTCTTAATCATCATTTCACACCCTCTCCAACCAACGCCAGATCCCTAGGCGGCCCAAACAGCATAATAAGAAGAGAAGGTTTCACGCGGCTGATGGCTGTAAACCTCTACATTTTCCCAATCATGGCGGCAAATGCTTGGAATGAATGGGCATCGCTACTGCTGTAGGGTGGAGGAAACTCAACATTCTGTGTTTTTTTCCCCCGGTATCCGCGGGTTGTTTCTCCAACGCACCAAACGGGAGGGCTTTCACTATAGGAAAAAACCATCCCCAACAAAAACCTTTGATGTCAGCTAGCTGACAAAATGTGCTAAAGACTGTTCATCATATTGGGTGTTGCTTTTTTTTTGGCCATGTCAAAAGGAGTACCTGCATTGAAAGATCATCAAAAATTGGACAAGTCCTATGGTTGGGGGCCTTCTTTCCCACCTCAAAACCCAGGGTTGAAACCTGGAGCCTGGGGTTGAAACCTGGAGGTTTGTTAAAAAACCACTTGAAACACATGGGTGAAGCATGAAATGTTGGATCTCACCTAGCACAAGTAGAAGCAAAACCACTAAACTCAAACTTGATCGAATTCACCCTCCCCAAAACTAACCCGGCACCAAAATCCAATAGGAAAATCATCTTCCAAACCCTTCTGAGAGGGTGCTAGGCTAGTTTTTAGGAGAGTCCCATTCACTACATCGTTCAAAAGAAACTGCTTGATTTATACACATCGCGAATCACCCTGAAACGATTCCAATTTTGCCATGTGTTGGAGTGAAGGGAAAATCATCATCCCAATAATTCTCCAAAAAACCACCCCTTCATACCACTGGTCACGCTTGGAAACAAATCTTGCAACACTTGGAAGGGAAATCAATGTGTGAGACACTCACCGAAGCTATTAAAACTAATTACCATTGTTTTTAGGAGGGCCTTACAATCTCGTATACCTACATAATCTTTAAAAACCATCACTTTGGAATCTTAAAGATAGCTAATTATAGAACATGTTTTTTCCTGTTGACATTTTTCCTCAATCCCACAAACACTTGTGGTTTGCGTGACCGAAACACAGAGACCCGTCGGCCTCTTTGAACTTGAAACCCACAGAACCTCAGTGGTGGCCAGATCTCATCGCCAAATGTGCCGAGTTGCCGAAGGGGGGAAACCTCTGATGAAATACTTACTTCAATTCCATCCTATGTGGAACAAATCAGATTGCCTTTGTTTGCGGTTCAGTGTCCATCATGTTTCTGGAATGATAAACAAATAAAGTACACACAAAAAGAAACAAACAAGAAAAAAAACACAACGTTGGAAATTTGCATGGAATCTGACCTGGAGATTCGCAATGTAGCCGGGGGTGGCCACGGACCGTACATCATGATGAAAAAGGGGAACAAAAATGGTCATGTACCCAGAGGCGAAAATGACAGGAACTTGGGATCACCAGACTCCACACATGTTTTAATATTTTCTGGTATGAAACCAAGATGACGAAATGGAAATTCCTCAATTTTCAAGAATTAAATCCATGTTGAAATCCTCATGAGTCACCTGCCATGGTCAGGACTGAAAAATTGACCTGAAAACGTTTCAAAACCCTCATTACTTTTTGCTTGTTTCGGCAAGAACTCAAGGCTCTAAACGGACAACAGTCAACCACCAGGACGCATGGATCTGGGCATCTGTTATATACCCAAATGGCTCCATGTATGAAATATATCTTAGGTGAACCATGGCCACATTCAAGGGAAAATGTATGTACATATTCCCTACATTGGGATATTTTACATGCATATAATTGTATATATATGAAAACACACCCACACACATGTTTTGCGATTAAAAATTGGAATTTGGGATAGGATCTGTGATCTCAGTACTCCCATCAGCTGAGATAAGCTGAGAAGCTAATTGATTCCACCAATTGCTTTCCTCTCACCTCAACTCCGGACAAAAAGTTGCTGCATGTTTCGACATGGATCTATCCCTCTGTCTATCTGGTTTTGGAGAAAAGCCCTATAAGTAAGTTCAATGCAGATTTCCAACACATCCAAGAAAACAAATGCCAAGTCTACCAACATATATACAGTTTAAATGCAGTTCATACAAAACTGTCGACACGGGAATATGGACTAACTTTTATCCGGTTTGCTTTCCCCAGTGGAAACCCGCAAATTTTCCAACCATGAGTTGAAGTGTATACAACGTTTATTCTCACCCACCCATCAAGTTGATTTTCCATGGCAGGGTGGGCTCAATCATTTACTTCAAGTTCCAACACATAAGCGGATAAACAAAACACACAGTTGCTTTTTTCCAAAAGAAAATGGAAGAGCGCATGCAACTTTTTTGAGTTGCCCAAAGAAACTGTCCCTAGATAGTAGTAACTTAGTAGAACTAGCAGCAGCAGTAGTAGTAGTAGTAGTAGTGGTGGTGGTGGTGGTGGTGGTGGTGGTGGTAGTAGTAGTAGTAGTAGTAGTAGTAGTAGTAGTAGTAGTAGTAGTAGGGGTGGTGGTGGTGGTCCTGCAGGAGGGAATTGAATGTGCAGTGTGCGCCATGTGAGACCTGATGCATTGAGCGAGGAACGGACGGGGCTTTTTGTTGATCAAACCAACTCGCAGTGTGCCGTCGAAACGGGAGATTGTTCAAGCCGGAAATGACAACACATGCCACAACCTTTTCACCACTCATCGAAAAGGCATTTGTGAATGCCTCGATCCCGTTTGGCTGCCCTGAAGCTTTCCAAATTTGCGTCAACCAACCAGAGATGGCACCTTGGTCATTGGATTTTCGAAGAAATTCTAACAAGGACATGTTTTCATCACACCACTGACACTGCATGTAGTTCTGTCGAAATTTGGGACGTGTCTGTTGATCTGGCACTGGCACTTCAATGATCTTTTTGCCACGGCCGACGGTTACTTGGCATGCCGTTGCCTCTCAGACGTGGGGTACTGTTCAGGCCGGAAATAGGTTTCAAACCAACTGATCCTTTGAAGGTAGACTTGCAAGCAAGAGATTTTTTTACTCCACATAAGTCATCTTTCCGGTACCCGGTGGTCTAATAGTTTACCTGAAACATGCACTTGGCCTTGGCGGTCCGGGATGTTCGTAGTGCTTCAGTCGCTGTAGAGGTGTGACCGGAGCCGGGTACTGTTCAGGCTGGAAATGTCAAAAGAAGAACCAGATCGTGCAAAGCTGTCATGGGATCAACAGAATTTTTGCTATGTTCTTTAACTGAAGAATTCCGGTACCCGGTTGCCTGACCTTGTCAGATTTGGGGTACTGTTCAGGCCGGAAATGCGTTTCAAACCAAATGATCCTTGGAAGATAGTCTTGAATCCAAAAGATTTATTTTACTTCACATAAGAAATCTCTCCGGTACCCAGTGCTCTGACAGTTTCAATTAAAACATGCACTTGGCCTTAAGCCCAGGATGTTCACAGTGCTTCCGTCGCTGTAGAGGTGCCACTGGAACCGGGTACTGTTCAGGCCGGAAATTACAAAAGAAGAGCCAGATGGCGCAAAGGTGTCATGGGAGTAAAAGAATGTTTGCTATGTTCTTTATCTGAAGAATTCCGGTACCCGGTTACCTGCCCTTGTCAGATTTGGGGTACTGTTCAAGCCGGAAATACGTTTCAAACTTTCAAACCAAATGATTCTTGGAAGGTAGTCTTGAAACCAAAAGAAGTTCTTTTACTTCACAGCAGTAATCTTTCCGGTACCCAGTGGTCTGACAGTTTAATTAAAACATGCACTTGGCCTTGGCGGCCCTGGATGTCACAGTGCTTCAGTCGCTGTAGGGATGCCTTCTCGAATCTTGCCTCTTGCGTCTTGTTCAGGGCTCCCCAAAAAGCTCTACAAGTTCAAAGGCAATAAAAAAAAAGAAATTGAGGTCTGCTGTTTCTGGAGACGTTGTTTTCTGCCTGAATCAACTTTTAGTTAAACTTGCAACATGTGTCTCCAAGGCAAGATTGCATTACATACCAAGCAAACGCGGCAGTGAAACTACGCTTATATATGTATATATATGGAGAGTACACCACAACGCAACAAAGTGATATTACTGCGAAAACTTTCTTCGTTTTGGAAATCCTTGAAGTATATGCAACACATATCCAACACATATACAACATGGTTCTTTCCGAGGCAAGCTCTGAATACGGGCAAAGCAAATCAAAACAAAGAAGTTGCACTCTTCTATTTCTGAAGGCGTTTACAAAAGCTCTGTAAAGGTGCTTTTTTTGCCTTTACTCTTGAAGAAGCACTGCGTAAGTCGGGTATTTCGTGAAACTCTCAAAAAGCCGGGCCTCAGGATATTCCTGAGGCCGGTCTGCCAGGCTATCCAGCTTAAGCCAGCTGTGCCCTGCTCGGCGGTACGCCACCCAGTGGCGGTTCTCTTTATTTTGAAGCAGGCCGATGGCCCCCTCGGCCTCTTGCAGAGTTCTCAGAGGTTCGTCCAAGCGCAAAGTCGACCTGAATAAAAAAGGTTTCGAATCAAAAGCATCATGAAAAAGGTCGGCTGACGTTCTGTGCTGAGCTGGAAGCCCTGCTGTGAAAAGAGCTGTGTACAGCACTTGCACGCTGTCCAGCCTGGGGTGGTTGTTTCGATGAATTGTGACAATTTGATCAAAAAAAGAATGTTTCGCCTCCGCGACCGATGTGCTCATTGCGCGCTTCCGCGACGTCATCGGACTCCTGCAGATAGAGATTGCAGGCTGCGGTCAGCTGCTCCCGGGTGAACTTTTCTGCCCCGAGGGCGTTGTTTAGCGTGGAGCCCACACAAAGCTTCGCGCTGCCGTTCAAAGAACGGTGGCGGAGAGGCCTTGGTCAATCTTTGTTAAAATTGCACAAGCGTGCTGCTGCAAAAACAAACATTTCAATTTTTAGATCTGTCTGTTCATGACTGAGCTTAGGAGCTTGTGGCTGGACAGAACTTGCCTTGGCCTGGCATGGGTGTTCACCAAAGGTGACAGATCAGTCAAGAGATAATTCAGTCAAGAAACAGTTCAGCAAAGTAACAATTCAGTCAAAATGTTTCAAGAACAGGAACCTACAAGAGAGATTGGTTGTTGTGAGCCAGGAATGGCAGAGCAAAAACACAGATGGATCCAATTGTCCTAGTGTTTCGCTGACTACTTGAAGAACTGACTAACTGGCTCGTTGACTAAGTGACCGACTGTTATGAATTCGGTTCGTGACCTCTCTAACATTTGGCCAAGCGAATTCCGGCCCATGACTTGTCTAACATTTGGCCAAGCGAATCTTCTTTCTTCTGACTTTCGTGCTATTGCATCTTCTCTCTTCTGACTTTACTTCATCTCATCTGCTGTTCATCTGCTTTTCAATTCTCCGTATCGTGGGAGGTTTCCTATTGAAATTTCCTTTGAACAGTTCAGTAACAGTTCAGTCAAGAGATGGTTTAGATGAACAGTTCAGTAGAGTAACAGTTCAGTCAAGAAACAGCACGACGAACTTGGCCCAGAAACAAAATTGTCCCTGGCTCTATTTGACAATTGTTTGCCATGCCTCTTCCACTTGGTGGTTCACTTTTCGGCTCAGAGGGATTGGAAGCCCCTGCGGTGTGCTGAAGGGTATCATATTTTATTTTGTCAACATGCTGACTACCAAATATCCATTCGCAAATCTTTTCAACAGCGATGCATATTTCTGTGAGGCCTTCTTGCTCTCTGGTTTGGCCGATCCAGCTGGAGGCTTTGTTGCCTGCAGCAATAGTTTCTGGTTGTAACTCGTTGTCTCGGTATGTTTGGTCTGATATGTAGGTTATGTTTCATTTTTTTTGGCGTTCTTCAAACTGTGTGCCGGCACTTCTGGAAACGCCTCCGGCTCTCTCAGGCAATTGTCCTGGGATGCAGGGAGTGGGTTCTCCCTTGAGGTTTTGGAAAGCCGAATCTTTCAAAACGCAAACTTTAGGTCAGGTGCAAATGACATGACTGAGGCTTTGTCCAGCTCTTTCAGCTGGCGGGCTATTTTGGTTCGGCCGTCCAGCTTGCCAGAGGCTTGGCCTCAAACATTGACACGTCACAGGGTTTTTTGCTAGCATTCTTCAACTTTCTTTTTGAGTTGGGAACGCTTTTGGGCGTATGCGGCCCTTCGCTGTGCGTTGGCACGCTGGGACGTCTTTGTTGGACGCTGCTCGTGTCTGGCTTTTTTTGACGCCTTCAATGTGGCAACAGGTGTTCCACTGTTTCATGGCCTCCGCGGCCATTCTGCGACGGTTCTTCCGCAGAATGTCTTGCTTTTTGTTCTTCACCTGGCTGGGCAGTGATTTTGTGGTTGTGGAAACACAAGAAGTTGATGAAGTCACGGAATGCTAAAGACTAGAAATAAGGTGTGTTCCACTTCTAGGGGGTTGTGTTCCAGTTGTGTTCCATTCCTGTTCCAGTTACGTTCCACTCTCCAAACAATACGTCAGTTCGAGGCCCCTCGTTTCGAGCCTTTTTCTTTTTGGCCAGGGCCTGTTTTTTTTTTTCGGCCTTGGCTGCGGCCCTTTGTTTCTTTAGAGCCTCTGCTCTCGCCTCTTTGGTTTTGCGCCTCTTGTCGGCGCGCTGCTGTTTTTTTGCAGCTTTCTCTTCGGCAGCTTTCTGTTTCGCTGCCTGGTCACGTTTCATGTGTTGTGAAAGGCCATGTTGCAACCTGAAATGACTGTTAATTGTGGTCAGCCTTGCGGTCGGCGTCCGCTTCTGCGTCTGCCGCCGCTTCTGCTAACCTCTGCTCGGCCAAGGCCGCCGAGATCTCGTACGACGCTAGGCGGGCGTCGTGGGTTTGCCGCCAGGACAAGTTCAGATACCTCACTTGGGTCTCTTCTCGATCAGCTGCTTTCATTCAAACATTTCTAGATTCAAGAGCACTTTTCTCAAAGTGGATTGTCTTCAACGCTAAAGGCTGGGACATCTCGTGTTCCGGTGGGAGGCTCTCGCCGGCGAGGAGCATGGCCGGTGTGGGGATCTGCACAAAATGAGTCAAGCGAGTGCGTAAGTCAGGACGGACATTGGCGGAATTATTGCAAAGTGTTGTTGTAATGTCTTCAAGCTCAACCAATTATTTGTTCTTTCGATATAGCCTTCAGCAGAGTCACTGTTTGTTGAACTATAGAAGTTTTGTATTCACATATAATATGTACACGCATGATAAAAAATATATATATATATGCGTATATATTCGTGTAACGGTTACTTCAATATCAAAGTCAGCAAAAATATTTCACCATGTAGAACCACACTGTTGCCGCGCGCCTGAAGGTCGGTGACGGCTTGGGTGAGGGCCTGGCGTTCAACTTTTGATATCTGCCTAAAAACAGAGGCGGCAATGAGGCCGACCTCTTGTTGAGCACGAATAGCTCCTTCGTGTCGGTGGAATCTCCGGATCTTCTGCCTCCTCCTCCGCGGGAGATGGCTCTGGAGCTTCGTCTTCTGTGTCTGCTGCTGCTGCTGCTGCTGCTGCTGCTGCTGGTGGTGGTGGTGGTGGTGGTGGTGGTGGTGGTGGTGGTGGTGGTGGTGGTGGTACGTAGTAGTAGTAGTAGTAGTAGTAGTAGTAGTAGTAGTAGTAGTAGTAGTAGTAGTAGTAGTAGTAGTAGTAGTAGTAGTAGTAGTAGTAGTAGTAGTAGTAGTAGTAGTNCGTCGTCGTCGTCGTCGTCGTCGTCGTCGTCGTCGTCGTCGTCGTCGTCGTCGTCGTCGTCGGTGGTGGTGGTGGTGGTGGTGGTGGTGGTGGTGGTGGTGGTGGTGGTGGTGGTGGTAGTAGTAGTAGTAGTAGTAGTAGTAGTAGTAGTAGTAGTAGTAGTAGTAGTAGTAGTAGTAGTAGTAGTAGTAGTAGTAGTAGTAGTACTAGTAGTAGTAGTAGTAGTAGTAGTAGTAGAAGAAGAAGAAGAAGTAGTCGAAGTAGTAGTAGAAGAAGTAGCAGTAGTAGACGACTTTCTGCACTGTCAGTACTATATGGACGGATTTCATTCAGAGATGTTTCTTGAGGAGCCGATCAGGGTGCTCCTTAGCTCCCTCGCCATGATGGGTTGGGGAAGATATAAGATATAACTTCCTGACTCCATTCCTCGCTTTCCCAACCAAAGCTTTCTGAATAGCTGAAGAGCTTCTTTGGGATCATTTCCAAAGATCGAGGTTATATGATGCTATATGGTCTTTGATGGTTTGCGGTAGATTGTATAAGATTACTTGCAAGGCAGGCTTCCAACCTCCACCCTGGAAGAATCTATTGACCACACATCAGGCAACCTCGATTTGCCAACCTGGATCTGAGTAAAATATCAGGGCAAACCAGTTTAGAACATACCATGTATATACAATCTATGAACATAACTTTCAACATATTTGTACACAAACATGATGTAACTTTTCCTTGGTATGATAGGAATGCAAAGACTCTACAATATATAAAATTATTTCTTTTTCAACATGTTTAAATAGATCGAACACGCTTCTTTCTATAAACATCAATGTTAGTCAGTAGAGCATGACTGCATGCAATGCATGTGATATAAATATAATTGTAATAATTGTATGTACCTGGCAATTCTTTGTGACCTATTTTTGGGATGGTGAAGTGACCCTTTGAAAGGTTAAGTGACCTCCAACGATGGGGATCAAAAGGTCACTTTGAATCACCTGGTATATGTTCTGTACGACGTACCATTTTCCGACATCAGGCTTCCAGAAGATTCACAGGTTCTGAGGTATCCCTACCAGGCAAAGTCCTCCCCGTTGCGACCGCGCTCGACGACCACCCGCGCGCAAATGGAAAAGCTCCTCGAAAAGACCCCAAAAGCCATTCTTGGCCCCCAAGGTACCACAATAGATCCATGAACCAATAGATAATGACATTGGTCTTGTCCTTACCCGTAAGATCCACTTAGCATAAATATACACACCAGGGTCAAAGTAAATGACGATCGCTGAAGCTACCGCTCATCTAAACCAAGTCCCATAGCAGCTGTCTATTTTTGACCCACTGTATCTAAATATCGTTGAATATCACTGTGGCAATTCCCAATTTGAGATCGTCACACCCTTCATCTGCGAAAAGAAGTGTTTCTACATCCCGCCAATTTGCATATCTTTAAAAATACCTCCAAGAAGTGAATTACAAAAGGCGGTGGCTCAATGAGATCTCTGACTCCAATGCACCAAGAACTTGTCGCCATGACAGACAATATCAAATTCTCGCACCACTTGGCATGGTTACCAAAGTGCAGGATTACAATATCAACTGCATTTGGCGGATTTTGTCCATCAGTGGACCACATTATGAGGCCAGCTATGATATGATGGAGGCCACATTCTCATGCAGGTTGCATGGAGGCTGCCTGCCAGCAAAACACAAATAATTGAACTACTAGATTTTGGGTGGATAACTACCCTGGTGGAAATTTCCAAATTTCTTCTTATAACATCGCAAGCATTCACCCAATTTGATCTCAAGGATTCTGTTTGTTTTGATTTTGATGGGTGATGAGTGAAGATCAACAAACAAATGAAGCAACAGAAACAAGTCACTTTTAACATTGGCTCTTATGACCTCCCGAATTGAACTCCTAGAGTGTCACTGTCACTGATCATCCCATCCCCACATTTTTTTCGACCCAGTGAATCCAAAAGGAATCAACCTTCTGGAGTCCGCTCCTTTATCGCAGGGTTGCGTTTGGAAAGGATGTCGTAAAAGCCCGACATGAACCTGGCGTAGCGTGATTTTTCAGGGCTCCGACTCGACACTTGTAGTGCCAGAATGGATTTCGTGCAACTGATTGAGACATGTCACCATCCTTTAATACGTGCTGGTTGGTTTTTGCAAGCCATTTGAAAAAAAAAATAGTCAAATTGGAAATCTTCCCCAAATAGGGGTTAAACATCCAAACATATTTGAAACCACCAACCAGCATGATTCTGTGAATGTCCTCTTAAACAGCTTGAATACATGATTCTGTGGCATGTCCACAAAAAACCAGCCCATCATCCCATGAATTTTCGAGATGTCATCTGAAATCCCACGGCTGCAGGTTTCCACCCCATGTGATTTCAGTTCCCAAACTTGATTGGACTCCGCCATCTCCATATCTCCAAAAAATCAACCGTAACTTTGATGGTTTTGGATCTCCCGGGCTCTGAATCCTTTAACAAAAAACCATTCAACAAAGGGACATCTTGACAAATTCCAAACCACGACGTTGAAAACATTTTTTCAGTGAAAAAAACAGGGGAACTCCATGGTAAAATTCATTCCTGCACCACCTGTCAGGTAGTAAACCTTATTACAGTACTCAGCCCATCAACAACGCTCCCACCCTCCAAGTGTTGATCTAAGGAATCAAGAAATTGGCATCTCAAAATCCACCCAAAAGCTGTGACAGGTGGTGGTTTTCAACATCAGCCAAAAGTCTTAGGGCTGTTAGCAACGAAAGGATCGTGGTATCAACGCTTGCCATCACAAAAAAAACACATACAGTTTACAGTAGATCTAATGGAGATAGATGGAAACAAACTAAAAACGTATTCCTTAACATGATGATTTACTACAGGAGAAAGTAACCAAACACCTTCAGATAGAAGACAATCAGCCTGCTCAATAGCACCAAACTGAACCACTCACCCCCCCGCAGGTTTGCTAAGATATTCCAAAAACCAACTGCTTCAATGGAACTGAACCCCCGTTTCTACCGAAACTTACTCAACGTGAATTTACAGGATTTCCTGGGATGGCTTCAAATACTCTATTTCAGACTTAGAGGAAAAATGACCCTGGTTTCACCTAACCAAACTGCCTCACAGTGGCGCTTCCAAGCAGGTGGTCATGACGTCATGGTTTTTTTGACAAACAAAAAATCCCAGCAAAGTACATATATATATATATGTACAATTGAGAGGTTTTTTTCAAACCTGACTGGAAATAAAATCTGTAGATTTTACTGGGGATTGTTTGATTCCATGTCATATCAACTTCGCAGAATTTGGTCCATACACTTGAATGGAAAAGGATTCCCCTGCAGTCATGTGTTTACACCTTGTCCGTATCTTTGGAAACTCAACAGTGATTTCTCTTTGAGGCATGAACATGATCCTTCAGCTTATAATGGAAACTAGTCTCGTCTTGGTTTGGAACCAACAAAATTTCACCCGGTTTCACTGCAACATGAGTATCACCTACCCCTTGGGCAAGTATTTCTCGTAAAGATGTGTGGCCTAGCTTCACCCATCTATGTATCTTTACTTTTATCTATTTTTCAATAGATCAACTGGACCAACTCATGGCAAACCCTTCATTTGTTTGTTTGAGTGGAGTCCATGATGCAACAACTGTTTTTTCTAAATGTATCTTTTTTAACGTTCTTTGGGTGTTTTTCTTTATGTTTTGCCCGGCGATTGTTGAGGTTGCGTAGTCATATCTACCCCTTCAACCCCGGGATTTGTCGTGGAGTTTTGGCTGAGTTTGGGCCAAAGATAAGGGAAGAATATCAGCTTGCAATGATTCATGGTTTTGAAAAAACATACCCTCTGGTAGACTAACATAGCAATGGAATATCCCTATGGTTAATAGGAAATACATCTACAAAGGGTCCATTTTCCATTACATTCCCGACATTCGTGGAGCAACTTGATTTTGAACAGACTGAAGACCTGTGTAGAATGGATGAGTGGAGATCTGAAGATCATGAAATGATGAAATGAACGTTGATTCTTTGGGGCAAAACAAAAACACCTAGGAAGCAAGACATGAGAGTAGTGGAATGTTCCAGGAACTTAGCAAATTATGTGGGATGTCTGTAAGCGCTACAGCCCCCTCAAGAAAATGGAGACCGTTTATTTCAGTGGAACGTCGCCTCGGCTTTGAAGCGGAGCAAATCACTTGACATGCTGACTGACAACATAGGACGTTCTTTCCCCGCCCAGGGTAGGATTCCCCATGATCCAAGCGGACTTGCACAACCTACAATCTAACATGGATAACTAGCATGTTGAGAAGTGATTTTCTTTTGGTATGATACATTCGCATGTTGTTCCCGAACCATTTTAACTCTAGATAGGGGTTTCAAAAACAGCTCCAATGCCTAGAGTCCCTTGTGCTTAGCTCCCTATCAAGCAAGCAAAATCAACCACCAAATTGAGACCAGGGTGAGGCTCATTGTTCTTTTAACTATGGGCCAAACACAAATTAAGTGGCAACAAACACCTAAAAGCTCCATTCATCCATCCTGACAAATGATCACAAATGGACAGGAAACTCCTTTTTTTTTGATGGTACCTGTTAGTAGTGTTAATCAAAAGTACCCTTTAAAGAAGTCATCACGACTACAGGGCTTTGATTCTGTTCCTCTCTTTTCTCCGGTCTTTGGCACGGGAGTTCAATTTGAATCTATCCGAATCGCTTCGGCGCTTTGAACATGTGGAAATGTCGAACCAAATTGTCGGGACAACCAAAATGCCATAGGAAATGCATGATAATATGCTGATATTAATACATTTATGTCTACCAGTAAATCAAAATACGTACATATGAATAGACTCGACATGTATAACAAATATATATATATATATATTATATATAAACATATAAATCATGGACACTTGTGATAAATAAAGCAAAAAACAGGGGCCCTTAATTCGGATCGACAAATTCCAAGTGAAACTGACCACCAAACATGGAGAGACGATTGGGCACCTGAAGTTCGCCACATCAAAATGGCAAATCGAGCTGCTTTAATGGTACCCTTCAGATCCTTCAGGGAACTAAGATATCCCACCTTTGGAAAAACCATCGACTCAAAACTGTTTTGGGAAGGAACAAGCATATAGTACCTGAACAAATACAATTTCAATAGGAATATAGTCTTCCACCTATCAATTGTTTGTTGCGAAGACTGCTTTCCTCTTGGGATGATGTTTGTTCAGGGAAGTGTAGTCCTTCGCCATCAAACAGTATTGAAAATCTATCGAGCATCTAACTAACCCGTATCAAGTATATACAGTCCAATATCAATACCCAGTCATGTCTTCTTTCCGAGCATCTTCACTTAAAACAAATAATCTGGATGATTTTTTCAGGGAATCTCAATCATTTCAAGCCACCCCATCTTGACGATCAAATCCCATAGCAAACACCACTAGTATCCATTGGTGCCAGGCAAACAAGCACGAAATTTGCCCACATGATGGAAACCTGTTATCTCGCTACTGTTTGTAGATCACTGAGCAGGTCGTTGGTTATGCTTTTTGCAGCTGCTGATATGGCTGAAAAGAGTCGACTCCGGCCTGGAAATTATGTCAACAAATCGTGGAACTGTGTTACCATCTTGTCTCAATATATTTTGAAGACAAGGAAACACACCTGTATGATCATATGTATATATATATATAAATACAGTGTATATTTCACCCAACAAAAGGGGCATCCCAAAGTGACAATCTATCTGCAAGTATCTCAATGTGTTTGGAGACAACGCTGATGTTTGTGTGGTACGGTATAAATAATCATGTCAAATTATGTCATGTATCACTGTACAACTCATGTGGGGGGTTTAAGTGAGATATACAACTTTATACAACATTTAACAGTCATTTCAGTTCCACCATAAAACCATGCAAAAACCCTTGCATGCATCGAAGATATATTCACTACCATTAAACATCTAAATTCTACAATTACACAAAACATGCCCCATAAAACTCTTTAATTATAATCTGCGTTGAGCCGAGAATCAAGGCTGTTGTGGCCCTGGCCCGTCAGTGTCAAGTAAGGATTCCCATCCCCTAAGACCAATAAAACAGAGGTACCTTGAGGCTTCACTCAGATCAAATGTAACTATCCTATACATGTACGATACACATCATCATCATCATCATCATCATCATCATCATCATCATCATCATCACCATTCATCATCATCACCATTCATCATGGATTATCATGTTCATACAATCTTCATCATTGAAATTGCCCTTTTTCAGCAACCCAAAACGAATCTCTTCAACTATCGCTATCAGTCGCCCTTTGCCAACTGCGGGGCCGGATGTTGTCATCCAGGTCCTGGAGGCCCTGCAAAGCAGATTGAAAGGCACCTATGGGCAACTTTTTTTAAACACGTTCTCTAAACAGCTAGGTTTTGTTTGAGTCTTTTTTCAAAAAACAACATTTCGAAAATGGTGAAGCTGGATCATGGTGGGAAACCATCACTGTTGGTACATGATCACTTTTTCCCACGTTGCTAGTGTTCAAATTTCAGCGTGAATCCGAATCCACCTCCACTTGTTGCAGTTTTTTGTTGGGGGGAAGACATCTGGGGATCATCCCTACAAATCGCTGGGCAAGCCAAAGAATTGGACCACGCTTCAAAGAAAACACGCCTCCTTGTATTTCACCAAAATCACGACCAAAAAAACGTATGCTTTCCAAAAGAGATATGTTTTCCTTGTCCAAGGCCTGCTGCTTACATATCTTACACTTCACGGGTGTAGACAGTGTAGATGGGGACAACCCTACTACTGCTGCTGCCCGTCCACCACCTCTCCATTTTTCAAAGTGGTAATTGAAGGTTGCTACAGGCTGGCCTTCAATGCAAGTGTTCTTGTGGATCTATTTGGAAAAAACACAACTCTATTTCAAGGTCACGATCGATATACCTCTTGTATCCCACACATTGAAGTTAAAGTTGTAACTATTTCTAGGTTACATGGACCTTTTGTATCCCTTCTGTGAGTATTTTGTTGAACCATCCTCTTGCACCTGGGAACCCAGCTCCCAGCAGGCAGGTTTGCACCTCCGAGACCTCCCAATAGTGACCTTGGTGGTAGGGATGCCCTTCCGTGGCATCCTTGAAGGTATCCCACCGCCCAACCAATGAAAAAAATCAAAATCTGTCATGTCATCCTACTATTAAAGTTTCCTAGGAAAAAATGGCAACTTCACAATGTATCCCTATATATTCCTCCCAAAGTTTGACAGCAAATTGAAGCCTTGAAATTGGTTGTAAAAGGATGATGAATCGCGGGGTGTCAAACTTGGAGGGGCACACTTTTCGGTTTGGAACATCAAGTTTGCAGGACAAGAATCTTCAATTGGCTTATGGGCTATGGCTCCAAATCAGGGTGTCCAAAACGGAACATTGACTTGTGCGCATAATTGATGTCATATTTACCGTTGAGTGATACTTTTTTTTGGAGGGGGGAAAGGCCGGGGTCAATTCCGGGTCAATCCTCATCAAACACACCCATGTTTCTCAGGAATTTATAGTTGACTCCAACCGCCAACATGCTCGGATCCTTCGACTACCAATTCGACTCACTCCTGGACTCAAATAGGAAAATGGTGGTGTTCCATGGCAGAACCTCAATGGCATCCAAGTGATTGATACTTTTTGGTAAAAACTTTCAAAGTCATCAGTATACAACAAAGAAACTATAGAAATAATAAGCTCAAGTAATAGTGAGTTAATCCAACAACTCGTTGTTGTTTTGATGAACATTCAAACAGTGGCCTTAGATTTCGATGTTTCCATCGACAATTCTTTGGACCCAAAAAGTTTCCATCCAAAAAGTACGGCGCTAGAAACGAAATCAGCCCACTTCAACATACTTCCAGAATAAAGTCTGATGGGTTTTTGGCATGAATTCTGATCTGACAAAGGCACAACTTGGTTTGGAAACAAGAAGCAACTTCACCTGTTAGTTTATTTTTCGGGCATTTACCCTCCAGAAGTTTAACATAGCCCCTGAAAAGTTACCTTCCCAATAGGAAAGTAGTCTTCCAACCATCATTTTTCAGGGGCTATGTTAACTTCCAGGGGGTATTGTCTAGATTTTCTTTTAAAAAAAATACCAAGACACATGCCGGGCATTGACAGGGAGGACATCTGTGGCATCCCTGAGAAGCCGCTGGATAAACCTGGCGGACTGTATCCACGGTATGAAATCGACTGGTGACCGTGGTTTTCACAAAAATTCAATTCCCGCCACATACAGGTCCAACAGCTTTCAGCAAGAAATATCGTTGCAACAGGTTTCAGCATAATTCAGCTACTTCCGGGTCATTTTTATGGAGATAAAATGTTGATACACTACTTACATGAACAAAACATGATTCGACACATTTGTAGATATCGCAAACAATGTCTGTATACTACACCCAGGATTACATACTTATACATGTATATATATATATGGGAATCCATTGCCTCAGAACGTGGATGGAACATGCCACCGTTACTCCCAAAAAAATCTATCACAATTGAGGTCTTGGTAAATCAAATCGTACTTCATGTACTTGGGTTCAACATCGGAGTTACCAACTGAATGTATCATGATTCTCGAGACTGTAGCAAGTCGGCATTTCTTTATTTCAGACTTTGCCGCCTGGATGTTTCACAAACAAAAAATCTGGAAGATGTTATTTTTGCAATCATGTCTTTCTGATTTTTGCTTTGCTCCACAGCGCAGCACCATAAACCTGCAAGTAATCAAGCTAACGCCTAAAGTCTCAGCTCACAGGCTTTCCACAAAAGATATGTCCCTCACCATGTATGGCATTTTTGAGGATGAATCTGCAGGATGCATGGAAAACAGTACAATGAACACACATATAGTATATAATTCATCTTGCCGCGGGCCCAACAAATACATGTTTCAAAACTATCCTCCAATCACACTTTCCTTTTTGAAAAATAACAACTTTCTCACATTCCTTAGATTGGACCGCATCGCCGGCTATAGCGCACTTCCCAACAAACACTGCCCTTGGCACCTGGCATTCCCATCATTCCGTTCGGAACTCCAGGAAGGCCTGGACCTCCTGCAAGTCCAAAGCCTGGAATATGATGAAAAAAGACATAACATGCAAGTCAAGAAGTATATATATATGTATATGTATATGTATATGTATATGTATATGTATATGTATATGTATATGTATATATTATACATATATCCATGGGCCCATGCCTCAACCTAGATCTTTGATCACTGCATCTTGAAATTAATTGGTTCTGGAAAAGGTCTGGCGTTTTTAAGTATGACTTTGTTTAGGGGGGTATCTACGTATGCTAACTTTCAGGGATGAACCTTTCAGGGATGCAGCTGTATTCAAACTTGAGGTGCCTAAGCGAGAGCTGCTGCATAGTGAAGGGATATAAATAAGTATGGTTACAAAAGAAGTAGCAACTTCTCCGGCACACAAAGGGTCATCCCTTTGGTCAGGGCAGTTTAATCTAGTCACCAGTCAGAAATTCCGAAAGTAAGTTCGAAGTGACTCACAACTTCAAAACCTCAAAGTGACATGATCATTCGTCTAGCCTTCAGAAATAGTTCATCACCCCCAGCACTTCCCAGATTGGACCTTCCCAAATGCCAACCATTCAATAGATATATGGAGCATATCTCCCCAAGCTGGCTTTCCCTACAAATGTCACTTCACTTTGGCAGTATTTTCCCGCACTACAACTACTTGGCGTGACCCCACGTAAGTACGAAAGCAAGATATCCAGCAAAGAAGATTGGTAAGTGAAAGGTCTCTGGATGATTGAATTGCAAAACACGATCCTTTTAAACATCAACTAAGTAAGTCACACAAAAACAAAACTAGTTGGTGGTTTCAACCCATCTGAAAAATATTAAACTAGTCAAATTGGATCATTTCCCCAAGTAGGGGTGAAAATAAAAATATATTTGAAACCACCACCTAGAAAAGAATCGTTTGTACTTTGGGTGGTATCAACAAAAAAATCCGAAGAGGAGATTTAAAATCACCTGCCGAAGGTCCAATTGGATCCAATTTAAAGTTTAGACCCCAGCACATATAATTGAACTGAATCCTCCAGTCAGGTGTGAAGTTTGACAGGCTGGGGAGTTTTTGCGTTAGAATCCTGGAAGTGTTTAAACGCCCTCAAATGAAAAGAAAATAACACAACCAAGAGTTCAGCACTGTGATTCAAAACCCGGAAAGTTGTTTTGCCCGGTTTTTGTGGAATGAAGCCATCAATCATAGGGCGCCACAAGGGTGAGTTGTTGTTCTGCCCATCCAAAAACTAAAAACCCAAAGGTTTTGTCTCCCCTGGCCGTGCCTGACATTGGCATACCAGGCATACCAGGGAAGTTCATACCAAACCTTATTTGGATGTTGATGTAGGATGATGTAGGTGTTTAATGGTTTTAGGCGGGGCGTGAATGGTCGCCCTCTTGCGCTTGCTTAGACACCAAAGAATGAGAGCAAAGTTCGACTAGGGAACACAAATCTACCTGAAATTGAAGATAAGATACCCCAAGAGATCCCCCAAGTAGCCACATTGCAAAGGAGTTACCTCTTTCCGAAATGTCATTTTTGATACTAATCTTGAATTTCGTGTTGAATGGTTGGTATAAGCACATGGAACTTGCACGATTATTATCCAACTATCAAATACAGTACACAGAAACATGACTTTTTTGGTGCTCCCGCCCTCACTGTGAGAAAAACAGATTTGTAACTTTGTATGGCCAAGTGAAGTACCAAACAAAAACCTTGTTTGTGCATGTTTACTAGAGAAATGAGAATCTTCATGGATCTTCCAGTATCTCGAACTGCCAAAGAATATCATCTGGACAAATTGAGTAACTTTATCATAAATCTATGATGTTGATTTCATGTCATTTTCATTCATTTGACTCAAAGCTCTTCAGATCATGAACAATCCCACTAGTTGGTGATTTCAACTGATTTGAAAAATATTAGTCAAAATGGATCATTTCCCCAAATAAGGGTGAAAATATTTGAAACATTTTGAAACCACCAACCAGTCCCAGATCCCCCAACCCATAACTTGATTCATCTCAAGCGATCCTGCGGCACCCCTACGGCGACTCCAACGAAGGTGCTGCCGCTGCCGATGGTGCCGCTGCCACCGATGGTGTCCTTGGTGAAGGATGATCCACAGTTGAGGCCGGGAAGTTGTTGGTTTTGTTTGTGTGCCTGGAACCCAAAATGGCTCTTGTTTTGATTGGACCAGAGACGTTCTTTCTGGGGTGAAATAAAGAAAATGAAGATAGTCATATTTGGTAGTATGCAATTTTTGTAATGTTTGTCTATAGCAAGCGTGCCGTCGTGTTTAAAAGCGAGTGAGTGGAAATGGATCCATGAATGCATATCCAAATGCCGCTGTAACATGTTTGTAAAGGAAGAGCAAGGGCCGATGGCGTCCATCTTCCATCGATATGGATTTTTCAGTCATAAATATCCAGGAACAAGGAACCTCCCCACATAACCCACCCCGTTTGGAGTGACTTTACCTGAATTCACTAGAACATGTTCAAATTCTACAAATCTCTAAAAGTTGATACTGAACCAATGGAGGTTGTGGCTCGAAAAAATGGTTGTCACAGGAACCCCCCCCCAAAAAAAAGTTCACAACCAATTGGCATTGAGGGCCCCTAAGTTTGCGACATACCTGCAGAATGTATGTTCAGTATGTAAAATATATGATAATATATGATATATATATATATGTAATAGGCACATAGTATGTATATATAAATATATATACACAAATACTCATTATATATACTGCGCAGCAGGGAAATTTTGGGTCAAATGTTTTAACGTCAAGAAAAACACACATCGTTTCAGATCCATTTTGGATCCCCAAGTGTTCGGCTTTCAGGGAATTCCTTTCAACTGGTGAATGATAGTCCTGGTATCTCAATTGGGGAATGCCAATACAATCCAAAAACCAAACATGATATCGAAGAAACAAAAACACTATGTATAGCAAAACATTCAGTGTGTTTGTGTGCACTTTTGGATGTTCCTCGTCCCTTGAAAATTAAACATTGCTGCTTGAAAGAGTGACCAACATTCATTACTTCGAGCATAACTCCTCGTCCAGTTGGCTACAAGTCCTACTTCTAGTTGATTGAGTTCGGACCTCTACCTACCACAAATCAAGGTACAGTAAATATTTACTCATGTTTGAAACTTTGAAACCACCATCTGCTCTATCAATTGATGACTTTTACGTTTCTTTCAGCCTGCTTTCGACACAGAAATGGCTTCTGAATATGTTGTGACAGTGAATGGTGACGATCTAATGGAAAGCCAAAGGAGTTTACTCCAATCACAGCCGTTGGGCCATTGGGTGAACCGGTCACCCGATTTTCTTTAGGACCGCTCAACAGCCAAAACATGCCAAAACGAGTCACACTCCAAGAGAGCCACCATGAGCCTTAGAATTTGGCTCATATGTTGGAAGTTGCAAATGCAATTCTGGGGGGAATAAAACACTGATGCAGAATAACTTTCCATAGTAAGTCACCTATCAAGAAGAGTTCATGAATTTGCATCAATTGCCTCAATTGCCAACTGGCATCCCCATTCATCATAACTTAAACCCTCTGTCTCTGTTTTCAAGATTGCAACTGGCTTTTTCAAATATCCTAACAAATCGTCTTGTCCGTCCTCCCTTTTCGAGCAAAGTCAAATTTATAAAATGTGTGTCTCAGCATTGGGACCCTGAAAGATGTGCCCAAACTAATCGCTCATCGGTACAATATCAACCAACAGTTCCTTCAATTCATTGGGTGGTGCAGCTGATAATCCACTTTAGGAATACATTACTCTAAAGGCACCAACGCTGCCGGTACCATCAGATCCTCGCCGGTCTGGTCATCTGAGCAAACCCCACTGGGCTCACAGGTCCACTCGGCTCATCAAAGCCTTCAAGTTGCCTGCCACCATGGGAAGGTTCCATCAGGATTCAGTTTTTGGTACGTGTTTTTGGTAGATTCAGAGTCCCAGCCATTTGGGCCGGTGACTTAGGAAACCAACCGCCAAAACCTTTGGGGTGTCTTGCCATATTACCATACGTACGTACTCACAGGTTTACATTGGATCTATTGAGCACACATCATCCCATAGCGTATGGATGTTCACACCCGCATATATACCTGAATGATGCACACATGCATGTGTGCATGATGAGACTGATCTATGAATTTCCCGTATCATCGTGTCACATCCAAAACTTCATTCAATCACATCCATTTTCCTTGCCGCCAAGTCACCCGGAAGATTCGCAAGCGGCCTGGCGATGGTGATGGTAGATTTCCGGACCTTTACCGCTTTCAATGACCCAAAAATGACAAAAAAAAAAGGAAATCAATGGTTGTTGGGCAGAATCAACAAAAATTAGTAGCTTGGGGGATCTTATAGTAGTGATGGGGCATGGGGCATAGTTCGTTCATCCATTTTCACCTCATCATATCACCATCCACCATATCCATTTTTCACCATCATTTTTCACCCACCATATCACCAAGAAAAATCACATCCATCAACCCATTTCATGCACCCATCTCATTATCATTTTTCAACTCCATTTTTCTTCACATTCATATCATCATTTTTTTTCCTCATCAATCATCTTCTACTATCATCTCATCATCATTTGAACTATGCCCCATGCCCCTTCATAGAATTTAGGTTAG
>DF243398.1:0-40112 GCA_000507305.1 Breviolum minutum Mf 1.05b.01 | reverse complement strand
TGAGCACAAGTCCAGCAACGAGACCCACAGAAAATCCAAGCCCAAAGAAAGGCACCGAGGAACCACCGCAGTAGACGGGGCACGCAAGGGACCAGGACAAGTCACGAAAGAGGCCAACAGCAGACAAAACCTGGGCAAAAGACATGAACCTTGAGCAGGAAAAACCGGTATGCAATCATTGGTATTGTCATATATGCAAGCATGCTGACATATGGTAGTAGTACCGTTACATCCCATTCCCAATGACTTGTCTTTGAATTGACATTCCTTGAACTCCGGGATTCAAGCTGTTCTCGGTCGGGCACTGCGGCAGCCTCGCCTTTGAATCGTGATCATGACATGGTGGCATGGATGTACCCTATGGGCTCCTATGTACCTGTACACATGTATGTACATTAAATTTGTGAATTCATGTGAATTCCAACATATCAAAAAGTAAGTGCTGCAAAATTTGACAGATCCGGTCATGCACAACCACTGTTGGAAATTCTGTCAGTCTCATTTGGCTCCTTCTCGTGCCTGCATGCATACCCATCTTATATCATATCCCATCTCCACTTGAGGGCTGGGTTTCCCCAACGGCGTGCCCAAGCCGTGTGGTGAAGACATCACCAATGGCGGTACTGGCGGCATTGCCTTCAACCTGTTGAAAAGATCAGTATAATTGGACTTCCAAGGTATGCCAGTGATACTATTGATGGTTCAGAAATCCCGGCTCACCACCACCTGGGATATATATATATATACATATCATAAAACCCTATAAATAATGGGGGAAAACCAACCAACCAACCAACCAACCAACCAACCAACCTCAACTGGTTAGCTGTTTTTCCCGGATGTCTTCCAACCATCCAAATCCGTTCCAAATCCCCCACGCCTCAGTTGCAAACAGCTAAGGGTGAAGCTGTTCCAGGGCACAAAATGATGTCGAAGTTGCTGGTGGCTCTTGAGAAAAATGTGTGTTTTTTCTATGCGGTGCCGAATATTTTTTTTTCGATGTCGTTTTTTTGGGGGGGTAGGTTTGATAGTGTGATTGTGCATCTGCCCCTCTTGATAATGCATTGCGGTGTTGAGTTTGATGTGCAATTGCAAGTGAGGTGTCAAGTTCTTTGGGCGGGATTTATATTTAAAAATATCAAAAAGCTGCTCTTCAAAATACCGTCATGGAGATCATTCTACTCTGGTACCAAAAGGCAGCAGGTGTGAACATGTGTGAAGTCACAAGTCAAGCAGTCAAGATGGAGTCAAGCCTTTCATGCAAGCTGTACACCCCTGAAAAAGAACATGACATTGGAAAACCTCCAATTTTGAATAGGAAATACATCTTCACATGATTGGTTTTCCATTGTCATGTTAGTTTTCGGGTGGGTAAATGTTCTCAGGTTCAAAGTCAAACACCTCCAGAATCAGATTCGAAAAACCGGATCAAAGCTCCTCCACCAGAAATCTTGCACGAGCATTGTCCATCTCTCGTACCTGATTTCGATAGTAAGTTACCCATACATCAGCAGCTTACACATGATACACCCCTGTGAATTTCGCCAACAACTCAACTCACTCTTTGCAAAACAAACAAAACAGAAAAAGTCGGTTTCTGTGAAATCAGTTGCCTTGGAATTAAACCATGTTGGAATAAACCTCACTCCGTTGGACCCGGCGATACCTGAAGCAAGTCCTCCGCTGTGACATCTTTGGTCGTCCGTCGGATCCTGCTGGAGAAAATGATGAACACCGCAGATTCGTCCGTTAGAATTGATTTAAAAAAGCATCCCTATTTTGCAACCAAGGGGTTCATAATTTGAAAGTGTTCACTCTTGACACTGGAAAAAATAACATGTTCTCATCCTGTTTCCCTTTGAAACACAATACCAAAAAGTCCCACAAAGGGGGCTGCTCCCCCTCAGTTCTCGTCAATTTTTTTCCACTTCAGCTGGTCTCACAATTGGCATGTCTTTGGCCAGTGCTGGCAACTCTGAGGTTTCAAAGCTTGGCTTTCAGCGTAACTTCTTCGAAAGGTTTTCTCTGTGCTGCACCTAAGTCATTACAATTAATTGGAAGAATCTCCAACAGTTTCACCATGGAACACCCTGCAAACAAGAGACTGAAAGCCCGAAGATCCTGAGAAGTCGCAATATCAATGTTCAAAGCACACAACTGCTACTGTACATCTTCTTGTGCCTGGAGCCCTTTTACATCCAATTTCACGGTTTACAAATGTAGTTCACTCAATTGGATTACCCATCCTGGAAAGAAAAAAAACAGTCTAAGTCCAAATCTTTTCAAGCTCTGAAAAAGCGGGTTTTGACCAACCCTTTGAGCATCAAACTTCACAACAGCCACCGAGCCCTCTCCATGGAACCCCATCCTCTGTAGGAAGCTCTCCACATGGATGATCTGACTCTAAAGGGGCGAAGAAATCAGCCACCTCAGGTGGAAATGTCTTGGGAAAAAAACATCGGTTTTTGTTGATCCCTAACAAAAACGATGCTATGGATTATGGATGGTTATTTTTTTTGGTATGGATTATGGATGTTTTTTCCATGTGATCTATGGTATCGATGGTGCTATGTACTGATGAATATCTGAATATCGTGAATATATCTGATAGAAGGTACCTAAACTGCTCCACAATCACCACAAAAGGTGCAAAAAGACTTCCTGAGACTCATCTTAACATGAGACAAAATTGAGTGGTGCATCGATCTCTTCTGTTCCACTGGATTCTGATAAGAACATGCGTAGAAAGAGACATGATGTAACTAACATCCTAAAGGACATCAAGGTTTCAACATGGATGAAACGTGAAAGATTTCTTTTTCCCGGTGGATTTTCCCTTAGCCTTGCTATGCCTCCCGCCTTCTCTGGTGTGATCTCCTGCAAGGCCTCCCAACTTGGATTCCACTTCCTCAGTGGTACCGATTCAGGACCACCACTTTTCTGACCATATTGCAATATGTCTAGAAAAATGGGTGTTTCCAAAAATCATGGTACCCCCTAAATGGATGGTTTATAATGGAAATCCCTATGATTTGGGGATACCATTATTTTTGGAAACACCCATATACAGGTGTATACATAGTGCACATGATAACACCTTTGTATCTTTACAGATTATGTACGAGAAGTTCACAAACAGGTCCGGTCAAAGCGTTTCTCTTTCAACATGGGCTATGGATGGCCTTGGGCAACATCAATGCCAGGTGGCTGTTTTCGATCCTTATCCACCAACACAGCTCTGATACCCTCGAAGAAGTCAGACATTGGTTGTGGCCTGGTGGTAAAGCGTTGGGACAGGCGATATTCCATCCTTAGTTGGGCATGTGAAAAAACTTGGAACTTGATGTATTTCAGTAATCACATACTATCACCAAGTATTGTCCAAACCAGTGATAAAGACCAAAAAACGGAGTTTCTTTTGCATACCAAATTCGATGAAGAAATCAAGTTTCTGTAGCACAGGGCCGATGCTCATCGTGGCTGCATTTTGCATAGCCTTGAACGTTACTTTGCAGGAAGTGGGCGAACACGACCTCGTTGACTTGAAGTTCGGAAGGTTTCAAAGTTTGGAAGCCTTTGGGAGATTTGGTGTTCATGGTTGCAACAAAAGGCACAAAAATGAACTTGTCAAAAAAAAAAAAGGTCCAGGAGAAGTTGAACCACTATTTCTTTTCCAGCACTTGGAGTATCTTTCAGTGAATAATGCGATCAAGCAACTGGAACATCTTCTGCAAAGTCAGCATCGCAAAATCAGACTTATCCGCTTGAAGACGAGAAATTATCTCCTGTCACTTTTTTTCAATGCAAAGAAGGGAACTGAGTGCTTCAAATCCAAATCCGCTCGCACCGGTGGTTGCAAAGGGTATGTCTTTCCGGAGGCACTAAGAACGCGTCTGCTTTAGCTGGCGGGATCTGATTCTGCGCGGTTGGCGTACGGTAAATATTGGAAAAGCATCATCATTCGCAGCGTGTTGAGGCCATTTTGGCTTCGTCATTTTTTGGTACCTCTAGCGCTCGTGTTTTGAATAAAAATCCACTGCAAATACCAATGGTGTTTGGTACCTTTGGGCTTTTTCAACATACGGTGATTCGATACACAACGATGCACAATCTGAGGCGCTGTGAGGCACTTTCCTTGGATATACGAGGAAGTTTACTCCTGAAGAATCGTTATTTTTTTGTGTTAAGGTCTTCTTGTTTGGTTCTGTCTCCCGGTGCGTGCGAAGCTTGTCTGCTGAGCAGAGTGAAAAAGGCTGACTCGTCCCGTAACATCATAGCATAACAAACGATGAGTTGACTGAAACTCCACAAAGCGTCTCCTCCACAGACGGAGCACTGAAACACCTGTTTACGAAGAAAGATGTCAGGTTTGTGTGTGACCCCAAAAAATCACTGACAGTTTGGTAGGTTAGATCCTGGCCTGTCGATGACCTCAACATTGTCATCTGCAAAAACACAATCAGCACCTGAATGGATATGGGAACCAAGGCTACGACCCGAAACAAAAAACTTCCATGACAGTTTTGTATCCATAGATCCTTGCAGAGCCCAGTGTCTGTAATTAGTTGCTATACCGTGAACTACCCTTGAAATTTTTCGGGCCATCGGGAGTTCTGGAAAACTTCCAGGTGGGGTGCTGTGTCACTCGGCAACGTGGCAATTCCAGATAAATCAAGAGAACCCCGGGAAAATCCTGTGATTTGTGGTCAATTTGGAGGATTTTCGTTGAAAAATCAATGGATGTGGGGGCCTCGGTACTCTTTCTTATTACATTCTTTATCATTTGTTGGTAAGCCGTACTGTAGAGTTGTATGTATATATACATATATAACAAAAAAATACATAGTATTCCTGCCATTGTCACCACAAGTTACATGACATGATGATCTTTCAGAGACCCCCAGCTTGTTGGCTGTTTCACCCATGCTGCCAAACAACTGGAGGGTTGACCACCGGCAGCGATCTCGTTGATAGTCTCCTCGACCACCAAAAAGCCAAGATAATTTGAGGTGAATTGGTTCTTGATTGAAGTCCTTGTGAAAACCCATGATACGAGATTATGATGTAGTGATATGATATGATATGATATGATATGATTTGATTTGATATGATATGATATGATATGATACGACATGATATGATATGAGATGATATGATATGATATGATAATATTACAAATTACAGACTATAGACATACATATAGCCATAATATTAATATCTAGTTGTAGATTTATGTATACACAAATATATGTATATATTCAAACATGATCATTGATATTGAATGTCATTTTTCACAATATTGTTGGCGGCATTCTTCTGCTTTTGATTTGAATTTATCATTACCTAGTACTATCCCTCATCTTCCAATTCCCCGTATATTTGGAACCAAGCTCCTGGTTGCCAATACACCAAGTAGCGATCGACCCCTGGTTCCAAGAGTATAGGGAACTGGAAGATAAGGGTATTTTTGTCTATAGTTCATAATCAATTGCCATTACACCCCTAGGAAGCTAACATAGCACCTGAAAATTGATGCTTGGAATATAATTCACCTTTGATATGTTCATCTTTTTAAGGTGCAAAATCTGTCAGTTTTTTTTGGGGAAGGGTAACGTACGTAAATCTCAGCCTCACCCACAAGCGGCATGCGTCGGCGTCCTCACACAGCTTCATGGCCTCGGGCCCAACCAGCTTTTCTTTGAACCTCTCGGGGTCCATGGTTGGTCCAATAGTCATGGAAAAGTCATGTCTATTCATTCACAAAAGCCATGACGGATCTCCATGGGACTGGTATGGTATATTGTTACCCACTAATTTACCATTAAAATCAAGCAAATGTAGCTAATATGTATACCATACATGGAAATGTCAGCAATTTCAATTACAATAACAATAACATACATAGTTGGTGGTTGAACCACCCATCTGAAAAATATGCTGGTCCAATTGGATCATCCCCCCAAATAGGGATGAAAATAAAAATATTTGAAACCACCACCCAGTATATCATAGACTTCAACTAGTATTCAGGACATTGCAACCTAGCTGGGAGGATGTGATGAGGCCTACTGATTGCCACCACGTCCCATTTTTCAAATTCGGCCTGCTGAGCAAAGCCTTCCGCAGTTCGGGTATACCTGAAGGAATTGGAAGAATGAAATGCAAAGTTTCATGACGTCCATCAATTTCGGCATCCGTATCAAATTTCATCTAGTACGAGTATTATATACAATGTCATGTGAAAAACGGTGGATCAATGTGTATGAAAAGAGTATGATAGAAAAACCGTAAATATGTATACAGTACATACCCGTATATTTTTTTAGATATATATATATATATAGAGAGAGAGAGAGATGCAAAAAATAAATGCCATAGCTTCTTCATGACCTCTCCCACCAAGTTGCAAGATGATGGATTCTCTAGTCTTGCTTCCGTTGTTTCCCAGCGCTGTTTGACCACAGTGTTGTTTGTCCAGTGTTCTTTGATCAGTCTCGTTTCTCAGTGTTGCTTAACAACATGTCCAACTAATGACGCCATCCTGGTGGTCAACATGGCTGGTTTCCTGGTGGGGGAAGGGTGAAGCACAAAGGACCAAAATGACTAGAGATTGGAACCCGGCTTCACTTCAATTAAAACTGGAGTTAATTGTTTGTAGGGTAGGAAAATCTGAAACACAATGAACTCATAAGTTATTGTGCTGGTTTCTTGTTATGCTGGCAACCCACGTATGGAAACAATAAAACGAATGCAGCGTTTCATGGCTTTTAACTCTTCCTTTTACGGTGTTTCATCCACAACCTTCTCCCGCCAAGTTGCGAGACGATGGAACAAAGTGTGTTCCCACCTGCGGATCCACAAAAAAAGAGGAATCATGTTTCATGGTCGTCATGGATTTCTATAAATTGCAAACAAACAAATCTATCCAAACAAAAACACCCAAACATCCATCCATCATTACAATAAAAACAGGTTCACTTGAATGGAAAGATTCTTCAAAAAAAACAAAAAAAAACGAAAATTCACTGCTTCAAAGGTCATCATTTTCATTTGTTCATATCACTTTCCCTGGGTCCTTCCGGCTGGGATGCCCCGACACCAGCCCTGAGGCAATCCCATGCTGCCAGGTTGGTTCCTGTCATAGCAAGGTAGCCTCGATGCGGGAAAATTCAGCAAAAGGTGGAAAGTTGGGATGTTAGTGGTTGAACCACCCATGTGGCAAATATGCTCGTCAAATTGGATCATCTCAAAAAAGTAGTGGCAAAAAAATGAAAAATATGTTAAACCACAACCTTCATCATATTTCATCATTCTTAAACTTCCATCTTCCCACATGTTTAACGACGGAATTCGGTTGATAATCCCCAACTCACCAACATGGATCAGTTGTGGATGTTGCCACATCATCTGCTGCTGGGAGGCGTCCCACATTGGTGCCCGCTTTCAAATGGCTTAACACATGGGTAGCGCCCACCTGGGCTGAAAGGCTGAAAGATACGAAAATGATGGATGTGCTCCTTCACACTTGCTGCATTCTACATCGAAGGGTATGAAACAGAGGAATTCAACAGCATAAAGGTTAACATTCAGAATCTGTTTCTGCTGTCCCCGGATGTTTTGCATGCTGGCCAAAGGTGCATCAGGAAAGAGTCCGATGGCCATTTCCGGCATGGCCTGTGACTCAAACACCCGAAACACTATGAGGGTTCAAGGTCGGGACAGTCTCAAACGCAAGAGAAATTGCAAATGAGTCATGAACATATATTGTATATAACTATGTCTATATAATATATATACTAATTGCAAAAAATATACTATATACACCGTGACAATACAAGATATGGAGTCATGAAATGCCATGAATCTATTTATAATCAAAATATAAGGAGTTTTGCACACAGAAAAAAACGCAGCTCATTCTTTTCCCCAATTCGGAAACCGAGGTACAAAACGAGTCTTCTCGGTGACAATCCGAAAGGGGCCATGAGTTGAAAGACCAACACCACCACCCATGGTGATGCCATCCCATAAGCTCACCTGACAACAACCTGTTCGTTCAAAAAGGGTGGCCAATCTGAAGATAAGCCCATACTCGTCAAAGAAGAAGTTGGCTGGAAGGGTACCTCCAACCAATCCCTCCTTGGAAACAAACAACTTACAGTCAGTGTTGCCATTTCCACTTCAAAGAGCGTTCACAGGTGTCTCCTGTCTTTACGGTGGAACGCAGGCTCAGAAAGAAAACTATGAAATATTCCATCTGGACAAGCAGAAAGTCCTCACGAATCATTTGCACGTCACCACCAGCACAAAATGCTCTTCCGCCGGCTCCAGACATGATCAAACAGCCAACCTGCATAGGATCACAAGAACATAGAAGCGTACTTCAGACAGAGAATTTCTGCAATTCAGTTGACATTCCATGACTCTGATTCTGAATGCTCTGATGACCGGCAAGAAACATGAGAAACAGCTGTTTTTTGTATCAACCCCATCGCGGGCCTTTGCACCAAAAGAACAGTGACATAAACTTCAAAACATCTTTGAAGCATCATAAAAATTAGTTTAGCCTAAACTTTGCCGCCCTTTGCAGCCCTTAGCAGCTGTCTCAAACAATCTCATCACATCTGGCATCCACCCGGCGCACCTTCCCAGCTTTCTCATCAACTCGATCTAAGGCACCGTGGAGGCCACGAATCCTTTGACCCGAAAGTGGTCGCTCTGGCACTTGTTTCTTTTTGGCAACCGTGAGATCATGTATGTTGTTTTTGTATCGTATATCAAAATACCTCTGAAACAAAATTGAAGTGACTTAAACTTGTAGAAGCTTTCCGAAGTCGGATCTTCGAATTTGTGTTATAAAATTCATAAAAATGCTCATTACCACCATTGCCTCGAATCGGAAATCAAAAAGCTAAGTCTGCCAATGGCTGGTAGCTGCTAAGGTTCATTTCCAGATTTAATGCATTGAGCTTGGCCGGACGATTTAAAGTGATCTCGCAAGCACCAGCATCCGATGAAAATCGCGTCCTTAGACTGAAAACAAATCGTCAAAGTTGGGGATGACATGGTGTAACACTGTTAAGAAAGGCTCTGTCTAAAGGATTCTAAAGGCATCATAATATGTCAGTATATCATGTACATAAATCATAAAAGTGACAAGATTGTGGGAAGAATTTCTGAAATCATAACGAGATGATTCTCAACCTTACCAAGTCTCAGGATCGAAGATTCTTTCGGCATGGCACTGAAGGCTCGCGTGGGAGAGGGAAAAAAGCGAGGCCGTAAAACCAGCCTCTTGGAGTGCATTTTAACGAAAAGACTTCGGGGAATTTTTTCCCCCGATTTTTGAGCCTTTCAAATGCCGAAAGTTGTGTTCCAACACTAAGCTGCCATGGTTTGCACGGTCACCTCCACCCAACACCTAACAAACACCTGTGATGCCTTAGAAAAACGAATCATCCAATAAAACCCGTCCAGCGCTTCAGGAGGCATATTGGAGCATGCCCCTTCACCTTAGAAATGCGGAAATTGTTTGAGCCCTCAAAGTCCAATGTTTTTTTTGAGATGGCATTTTTATCCATGTTTCATGGTTGAAGTTTCAGGTCATCCAGGTCAAAATGTGATATTAAGTAAGACTTGGCAAAGCGAGCGCAGCTTCTTTGTGTCATGTCATGTCCAGTTTTTTTTCTGTGCCCCAGCACCAAGTCTCTCATCCTCATCTCAAAGAAGGGGCCCAAATCTGTGGCGAGGGGGCACTGGGTGATGGGTGATGGGGATGGATCGATGGTTAGGTGCTGGATAGATGGCCTATGTTGAGGTGACAACAAGCAAAATACCTTGACATTCTCTGGAACACCTGTCGATCCCTATGGCCATGTTCGATTTTCCTCCCTGTTTTGATTCAGTTTCGAGGGCAGTAAAATGCTCCAAGTCAACCTGTCAAAGGATGGTAGGAACCTTTTCCATCCCTCTGGCCTTGTGCAGGTTGACCCAACTCAGTGCTTTTCTGCAAGTTTTGCGAGATTGGAACGCTGGGGATTCAGATGACTTTTAACATCTTCAACATGGCAAAACGACTTCAACATGGCAAAAGTTTGAAGATTTTGAAGGTGATGGGGTCACCAAAGTCGTTTGGTATCCAGTCAAAAAAAAGTGTCATGAGGCATCCAAGTCTTGATGCGTTGGACTGGCAGAATCACATTCATTCTATGGATCACTATGGTACGTGTATGACATGATATGAATGTACAAAGGATTCCGAATTACATTGATATGGGTACCTTGCTGGTTGCCAAAATGTTGGTCGGTGGCCTCGTCTGTCTTCAAAGATCCATTGACTTTGACCTTAGCTTCTTTTGTTGTCAGCCAAACCACTACATCGTATTGATTCGTATATCATTTGCAATAGATCTAAGAAGGCAAATGTGGCAAATGGAGAAGAAGACTATATCAGTCATCATGAGTTCATTTCATTTGTATTGGTGGAGGACACAAAGCGGCAATTGTTTGTTCTTTTTTTTGGGATCCTTGCAACCTGCCGAAACTGTCTGAGCCACCTACCCAGATTCCTGGCACTGAATCGATACTCAAGTAACACGCAGAACACCAAAACGTCATCCCAACATCTCAGAGGTTGAAATTCCTTCACTAATTTCATGTTTGACTTCGTACCCAAAAAAAGGTCAATCAATGCCGCAATTGTTGAAAAAAAGTCACACATACCACGATAACAAACTCCAGCGATTTCTGCTTTGGATGTGCTCGTGAGGGCATTTTCTAAATGTCCCTTTGCAGCAACCAAATTTCCCACATATCTTGCTGTTGAGACTTCCCTACAAAGCTTCCATGCAAAGATTTCCATCTTGCTTCATTTCCCAAACCATCATTGATCCATAATTTCCAGAGCCAAAAAGCTTGGAAAAAAATCCTTCAGATCCTTGAGTCGGTTCCCCTGGCCTTGTGCTCCATTGGGCACCTCAAGCCATCCTTCCGGCCGACCTTCCAGGAAACCTCGCAGGACGGTACCTTTGGGTACTGATCCAACTCGGAACGAATTGTCCTGGAAAAACAGTTGCCAGGGAAGGATAGTTAAAGTCAGGTGATGATGCGGCAAGATGAGAAAATCCATTTTTTTCAATTTCGATATGTCACATCGTCACATCTCCTCCGCTGGCTCTCTGTATAGAAAGCTGCCTGTGGTATCTAAGATTCGGAAAAACCTTGGTCGCAAAATGCTGGTTTCGAGGTTGCCATCAATGTGGAAAGAGCTACAATTTGTAACATCGAGTCCTTTCCTTCGAGGTTGCGAAAAAAAAAAAACTCCTGAGTTTCCAGGCGATCCCTCCGGCACGGCTTTCTCTTCTTCATCTTCATCGGAGCCTCAAAACCCACCGAGTCGGACTCGTCATCATTAACGACAGAAAACCACCCACCCGGGACCCCACCCCACCTGCATCATCTTTGGCAACGGCACTTGGAGCACTTGCGGCTTTCGGTTTCGCCTATAAAAGAGTAGCATCTGGAGTAAAAGGAAAATCTTTAGAGAATATGTACCTTGGATTTTATAGCCTGTTCCATGTGAAGTTTAGGATCTGATCTTTTTTTTGAAAAGCACCCACGGTCACGAATCTTGTAAACATGTCACCCTTTTCTGAACCGGCAGTCTGGCAAACAAAAATCACTCCTTCTAGTACTTTGATTGTTTCTTAGTGCTACAAATGAAAAACTAAGCTTTGTGGAATTCACCATGCTGAAACAAGATCCCCGCACTTGCCTCAACTTCAGCTTCCACCTCATCCACATCAGCCTTCTTGGCATCACGTTTGCGCCTCGTGGCATCAAGGCCAACTGGAGTTTGAATATCAATTATCAGAGCATACCGAGCAGAACTCATATTCAAGAAATTCTAAGAAAAATCTCCGACCTGACACTTCCCAGGTTCAATCACAAGATTTCACTGGAAATTTGCTCTCGACTGATGTGAAACTCAAACTCTCGGCACCGTCCGTACTACATCGCCATTTAGAACTACAATCACGTAGGTACCACCCGATCAATGATGGAAATCTCAAGAAATTATGGCAAATTGTACCACTTCTAGTGTATTTTCAGTAGCACAAAATGTATCTCACCAAATACGCCGCGAAGATGCTGAATCTCAAAGTATGTCCATCATATTCAGCATAATCCATATCGAGTTTTGTTGAAAATCTGTGAATTGCCCAGGGTTCCTTGTAGGGTTCCTGAATTTGATCAAAATTTCATCCACTTGGAGGGGTTTGTTTCCTCCAGGATGCCCCCCATCAATTCCTATTGTCCTGGCACAGTATGGTATGAAATACAAATCTAGTTCGCTGCAAAGAAGAGGCCCAATTCAGGGTAGGAAGTGAGTCAAGTTTATTACATCAAGGTTGCAGCTTTATTCAAATGTTCCACATTTTTTCGTATATTTTTTAAAAAACCACTAAAAATTGAATGAAATCTCAGGATCCAAAAAAATTGATTCATCCACTTTTGACGATGGTTCTTCAACTTCTTAAAGGATTTGACAAACTTACCGGTTCACTGTACCATTTGCCGCTGCGTTGCATCTGTTGCTCCCGCGCAGTGTCATCTTCCTCATCTTCGGAGTCCGACTCTTTGTCCTGAAACTGGGATTTTGATCCAATTTTTGGATGGAAAAATCATGAAAAATCCCATGGGTTTAACGGTGAAGTTTTCCATGGATTTTCTCCTCGACTTTTAAAACCAAAATGGAATTCGATTGGGATCAGTGATGGATGCAATCGACTTCGGACTTCTTTAGTAAAAATATGCAAACACTGGCGTTTTGAGTTTGGCCTATCAACAGCTGTTTCATTTATGTTCGCCTCTTTGAAGAATCAGGTCTTGTGTCGGGGGGTCCTGATCAAGGCCCATCATCAACTCCTCGAAGAAGCTTCGAAGTTCAGCGTCCTTTCGATGTGACCAAGTGACCGATCTTACTCCACATAGTACAATATCTTATAATGTATCGAATACGTAAAATTTAAAATAGTGAATATAAGCAAATATCATGGAAATATCAAAGATAATTTAAAATAGCAATAATTAATTACAGCAATTAATTGCATGATTGATGAATTATGTAATCAATTGATTCAATTGATGAATCAATTGATTAAAGAAAAGTGATCAATCACAGTTCAAAAACAATAATCATGTCACGACAATACACACACAGTAAAGGTGGAACTTGCCTCAGGATGGACGAAGATCGACCTCAGCCCATGTATGAGAGAAAAACAACTGGGGCGAACTAACGGTACCGTTAGTTCGAAAGACAAGAAATAGACACGATCAAAGAAATCTATCGACTTGTAAGCTTGTATATTACAATTTATATCAATTATATATCATCGTATCATGTTTTCGTTGCAGAATTCATGGTGAAATGCAACCCAAAATGGTGTTTAAACCTTCAAATGTTCGTCTCTTTTCCACTTGAAAAATTGCAAAATTGCGTTTCCAACCTTCGGCATTTGGATTCCAAACCGATCCACTTCGGATTTCTTCTTCCCTCTGAAGCGCACGTCGCACGAAACATCCAGACCTGCAAATGGGCGGCCGGCGGGTGTGTGGGTTTTTTCATTGGTTTTTCAACAATCCAAGAAATATCAAACATCTTCATGGTCTTCATGATCTTCACCCTTCACAAAAATCTGGGAAATGAAATGTTCAATTAGAAGTACCTTACAAATTGAATACCCTTGTGATACCCATCAAACCTCTTACCTCCAAAGATTTTTAGTTTAACCCACCTGCATAAGAGTCACACATAGCAAAGACCGTCCATTCAAAGTCACCCGGTCGTGGAACCTCAGGATTTACCGTGCCACCGTTGCAACCCAACAACGAACAGATGTCGTGGTAGAATCCGCAGCCTCAAATCATGTATTATACGTCTTTGACAAAATCCGGGTACAGTATGTTCTCAACATTTGAGAAAACCATGTCAAGATTCTGTCTTATAAATTCTTATACACAAGTCCTGCATTAAAATGATCTGTCTTGCTTTCGTGCTCCAGAAAGACACTTATGCACGACGCACAACACAAAAAACGTGGATCACATCAAGCCAACCACAAGCGTCCGGAAAGACTTTCATTGAACTCGGTGAACATTGAGGTTGCTCCATTCCAAGTCTCCCCACAATGAAATTCACGCTGCTTTTGCACACACGGCCAGTTCCCAGAACCAGGTCAGAGGCAATCATCCTTCGCGATTCAAGTGCACTTCAAGTCAAGTGTGATTCAACTCATGTCAACTAGTGCAGACTTTCTTAGCATTTGATGGCGGATTTCTTTCGGACGTTCAGAAAGTACTGGAACTTGATGCCCCATCAAAAGAGGCCGTTTCTGTTTCGAGAAAAAACTCCTTTTTTTTAAGTTTCGGTCCATGGCTTAAGACACCAATTCTGGGAAGTTCCAGGGCCACAAAAAACACAGACCTGCGTCCACGGTTGTCGTAGACCAGCAGCCACCATTCCTGGCGCATCTCTTTGAATCATCCAGTCAGAAAAGAGTATCAAAGATATCTACTAAGTAGTCTTCTACGATGTGCCAGACGTGCCTGATCTCTGATGTCATAAATTTTTGAAAATAAAATTGTTCTCGAATCAATGCTGCATGCCTATCCTCCCAAAAACGTTCAAAAGATTCATCTTGAAGGATTCTGCTGCCCCTTGGCAGCCAGCCTCGTGCTTCACCGCTGGGAAGAAGGGCGCATGTACTGGACCAGCGCATTGTGACTCTGAGAGATTCTTTCGAGTAAAGGTGACCTGCACTGTCCCAACATGTGAGTTGCACATTGTCAACAGAGCTCTCATTTGATGAAAGGATGTCTACTTCGAAACAGAAGCTGAGATAATTTCGTAGGACCTTTGATTTGTCTGATGTGCATATCCATCACTTCACTGGACCTTAGTCACTGAATCACTCAGCTTCCATCTGGCCACACCTTCAATGTGGCCATGTCACCCTCTGCCATCTCAGGCTCGTCATTCACCTGCTCTTTTTATCCGTCGAAAATCCAAATTATTGCACCCCTTTTTGCAGCATTGGAGAATCTACATGACAGACTTCAGTCAACCCAGCTTTTTAAACATTCATTTTATGTACCTTGCATGAGTATACATCTGTGATCCTGAATGTATACTAAATGTAATTGAAGTAATCAATCAATCTATTCGTGCATGTTTATGTAATTGTGTATAGTATGTACACAAAAGATTTGTATACATTATTTGTATGTGAAAATACATATATTATCAATATATCATATGTGTACTATATATTCAACATATATGTTTTATATATTCAATACATATATATTTGTTGAATTTCTCAACACTTGCGTTGCGCAAGTTGACCTGACTCCCACAATTTAAGGGAGCCTCCACCGTATAGCTGAGCTCAACCTTTGGGAGGTGCTGACAGAAGGATTGAATGTCCAAGACCTGCGAAGGACTGGACTCGACGGGATTGACTCCCCATCCCCCTCAAAGGGAAAATGCTGGGGAAATCACCCCCCCCCGGATGGTAGCCTTAATAATCAACCCCAAAAAACACCTGATATGACGTGGGTATTTACTGTGTCCCAATCCCCTTTTTCAATGAGCTCCTTTCCCTGCTTCATTCGTTGACGTTTGTTTTTAAATAGTCTCCCCAATAAATATCAAGTCACATATCGAATATCACTAGTTGGTGGTTTCAACCCATTTGAAAAATATTAGTCAAATTGGATCATTTCCCCAAATAGGGATGAAAATAAAAAATATTTGAAACCACCACCTAGAATCAATATTGATAAGCCTCTTCAAAAAAATCGACACTGTTGTGACTTCTTGTTGTGACAACTCTTGTGTTCATTCAAAAAATCGACGTGACACACGACCTGTTGTTCCGTGAAGGTCCCCAATCTCTTCAAAAGAGACGGCTCAGGTGCTTGGACCACCTCTTGGAAGGTTGGTGCACCCTTTGGCACCGACCTGAAAGGGATGATTTGGGGATGAAATTTCCCAAGGGGCGACCAAGTTGATTGCGGGACCCAGTCACTTCACAGCAAAAGAGGCAACAAAGCGCATGTCTCAAAGCCGTGGTGAAAATGAAACATGTGAAATCGTAAGATCTTCCACAAAAGAAATGCGGAAAATTCACGGAAAATGAATCCATCGTTTGCTGGCAGATATTTGTTGGAAGATGAAGGCCTTACATGAGGTAGTTGTAGCAATGGCGAATCTTGGAAGTCCATCGCCTCACAAAACCATCGGCTCGTGGGGGGTCACAAGTACAAGTTGAGGATTTGAGCAAAATCCAAGTTGGTTCATAGCTACCCCCAACAAAAAAAACGACCCCTACCTACCAACAACAAGGATTTTTCCTAAGGGCTTATTAACCACCACGTTTCTTGAGCGTTGAAAATGCGTGTTTTTTTTAAATTTCACCTGCACCAAACATCGCTGCAGCATGATGCAGTTCCGGACCACGTCGAGGAAACCTGGAGGGGTCGGGGAGTTGCAGTGAATGGTAGGTTTGGAATACTTTCAAGGTCTACACCCCCCCACCCAGGATTCCAGTGGTAAATAAAGTTCTTATTTCGGATTCCTGAGCTTTAAAATATCAAAAAAACGTAATAATTTCTTGATGGTGACTGTTACTGTGTGCGGGGGTTAGATCTAAGGAATACTGGAGTGATGTGCGTCCGACTTTCTCATAGCACCTGATCGGTCACCTTCACCGTGTGATGCCACGGAGATCATTGCCTCAGCAGAAAGGGTGGAGGGTCGACACATCACAACCAGCGCTTCATGGTGTTTCCAGAAAAGGCCCGTCAAAATGGATGTCCATTCGATATTTCGGGTGAAAAGAAGCATTTTTGGAAACATTTTCAAACAGACACCTATCGGATGACTATAGAGACCTTGTTTCAGGATGTTTCAGGTGGGTTTACGACCCTAAATCAGGGACATTCTTGAAGTGAACATCTCAGGCAAGACATAGCAGGAACCTATCAAACAACAACCAGAGCGTTGACATGACTTGGCAAAAATCGCTAAGTGTCCCAACTCTGCAAAGTTTGGGTGTATGCAGCAGGCGATTTGTCAATTCTGCCTTTTCAATTCACGTGATTCAGGGACAAGAAAAACTAACATAGCTGGCTGGAAAATGGACCCCGATTGAAGATGTATTTCCTATTCAACATGGGGATATTCCATTTCTATATTCTATAGTTTAGCAGAGGGTACAAATCCTTGTCTTTGAAGATTCCAAACAACTTCTTGGCAAAAATATGACACTCTGAAATGCCCTTCATCCCGCATCCACAAACCTGGACGGGGGGCATCATGTGCCTTGGCAACACGGTCAATGTCAGAGTCGATTAAAAAAAAACAAACTCAAAATATGGGTGTTTCCAAAAATGGTGGTACCTACTAAAAATGATCATTTTGGGGTGTTTTGGGGGTACCACCATTTTAGGAAACCCCCATATATCAGAAAATCTGCCCTGCAAATTGATCCAGAAGCCAAGAAGCGAGAGAGAGATTTATGATGGTTTCAACTATGATGGTAAATGGATGTAAATGGGTGGTTTGGGTTGGTGGTCCAATCGATATACTCAATCATACTCGAAACGTCATTTCTCGCTGAGGGGTCCACGGATGTAACCTCCGCAGGTGTGCCCAAAGGATGGCTGACCCGCGACGGATCACCGGATCGCTGAAAGGGCAAGGAATCCTGAAAAAGGATGTGAAGAAAAAAGAACACCTCTCTTGTGTCAAAAATAAATACATCTAATCTAATCTACTGATTTTACTGTATCTATATTGGAAAATTGCCAAAATCAACCAAAATCAACCAACCCACTTCCTTCAGAAACACATATTCTGCCTTGGCTCTGCGGGGGCCAGAAGTGATGCTGGGAAGACTTTTGTTTGTACCTGACAAGTTGCATCAGAAACCGAACAAAAAAATCCTATCAAAATCGGGTGATGAATCCCCCCAATCAACCACAAATGGAATACCATGTATAGCACCTGGAAAGGGTCGATGGCTAGCACTCCCATGTATTGGTTTATCATTGCCCCTCACAAATCGACACCTTTTGGGAGTGGCTAGCCATCTACTTTCGCCAGAGTGTAAAACTGTTGTGAAAAACTGTGCCTATGCAAAAGTGTTGCCAGGGTCACGTCTTCTTGCTTCTGAGGTGGCCCATTTTCTGGCCAAACCTGAGATTGAGGACACAAGCTGACAGCCACAAGAAACACACAAACCAATCAAGTCGCACCTCGACTTCACAACGACCATCTGGACCTTATGGCATCATGATGTCAAGATGTCTTGAGTAGTGGAACTATGTGTTGCTTGCGGATCCCTTTTTTTTGTCCAAACTCTGAGTCGCGGGGCCTTTTTTGCGTAAATATCCTCTACGACCTTTCCTGAGGATAGGCACAAAAACGCACATCAAAGCGATGAGAAAAGATAGATGTACTGTTGAGATACTTCTACTCTACGCCGTTACGTGACAAGTATTTCAATCCTGAAATTTTCCGTTCAGAAATACATGGAAAAACACGGGATTCCTGCAGGCCATCTTGCAACGCCAGCAATTTGGATCCCTGAGCTCCACGACTGCTCCCCACTTTTAGTGTCCTTGTTGCAAAAATCGAGTGAGTGAAGGCAATTTGCAACACTCAACATGTCCCAATTTGAACCATAAAGAGCACTATTTGCAACACTACTCCCAAAATATGCCATGAGGCAAGCTACACCCTAGCCAACCGGCCTACAATCAATCTCTGTACTCAGTCACTCCTTGTAGCTCAGCTAAGGCTATCTATCTGGGGTTAAAGAAATGGTAGTTTTGGGGCGGAAAAATCAGAAGGCTGTAGCGTGATGTTTATGTGTTGTTTCATCTTTTTTTGATGTTGCTTGCTACTCAAAAAAAATCAACTTCTGAACAGTACAATTCTCAAAAAAAACGTGAATCAGGCCATCAGGCATGGCTCGTGGTTCCACCCCCCCAAAAAAAAAATTCTCCTCGAGAAAGCGCACCACGGTACCTGGTTGAAAGGACTCAGGGTGGCTCGAAGCCATGGCCTGAGCCAAACGCTCAACGGTTTCACCGTCGTCAACGTGAAGCGCCACCCGCGACCGCAAACACATCGCGACCTCGAAGGTAGTCCTGGCATCCATGCAGAGCTGACGACGTTCCTGGAGCAACGAAAGAAATATGTGGAGATATACTGGGATAGGGATGACTCTATAACTATTCAAATATGATGCAAACTTCATGAGATGATCCTCACTAGTGTATTACGTGTCTGTTGATATGTGTTTCTAATTTGAAATGGTTGTTGCTTTATTCAAGCGCCTAGAATAAATATCATATAGTATGCTATCAAAATATAATCTGCAGAATCTAATCATATAACCATGTACAGGTATAGGTCATTCTCATTTTAAAAACGTGTAGCCCCGTGGTGCCTCAACAGCAGCTGCCAAAAGGCCAATGGTATCCTCCACCGTCACCTGGCGATTTTTTGCGAATGGCATGTTGTTGCAAGTAGCACTGCGAGTTCCGCGGCTTCGTTATCTTTTTTTATTCTTGGATTTTTGTTAAGAGCTTAAAACCGAAAGATGCCCGGGTCAGACCATCAGAACAAGATATGCAGGTATGCATAATCATATTGGCGATCACCAGTTGATATGGTAAATATCCCCTTATTTATGACGGGTTTTCATGGGTTTTATACATCCGAGGTGGTTGTTTTACCGGATTTCTGAACCATGGGAATTCACCTCCAAGTCGATACACGCATGGAAGATTTTCAGCGTCTCAGCACTGACACCGTGGCTGGAGACATTGGAGCCCCTGACAGGCAGGGGCTAACACCCACCGAGGTTTGAGAGATTCTTGAGATAGCTGGGTGTTTCCCAAAAACTGGGGATTTTCCCCCAAAATGGATGGTGAAAATAAGGGAAAGCCCTATTAGAATTGATGATTTGGGGGTACCCCTATTTTCGGAAACATCCAGCTAGTGATAGTGATCATGGAATACAATGAGAGTAGAGAAAGAAATCTTGAGTTTTTTGTTGCTGGCTTTGAAGCCGCAAAGCGTAACATATGCCAATGAATCAAGCTGAAAAAGACGACCGGTCATGGCTTTTCATAAAAATTCCTGAAAATTTTCAGCTTGCCTCAAACAGCAGCAAACCACAGAGAAAGGCACGAGGAAAAGCACTGCGAAGAAACAACACAAAGTGAAGATTTGGTTCTCCTCGCAGATTGCAAGTGGTGTAAATCCTTTGAAACCACTAACTCCGAAAAATGACATGGGATGACTCTTCAACAAATAGTAGCATTTATTCGCGTGATTTCATCCTTCGATAAAATATAGATCCATATCATGACATTTAAGTAAGATATCAATTGACATCTACTATGATATCTATCGACACGTCGCCACACACCTAGGACACCAATCATCATGGGATCGATCCACATCTCTCCCATCCAAAAAACTCCTTCACCAGTAAGGATGGATGTAGGGCAATTCCCATCTGCGACGGGAGCAATTCGAATCAACAATTTTTAAAGAAACAGGGGAATTTTGGGCAAAACTGTTCACAATGCTTTCATGGATTTTTTTTGAAAAATGGACAACTCCTGAGTATACAAAATGCACAAGAATAATTGAACTATACATAGTTTTGAAACAATAAACCATCCAAAAATCTGAAAAACCTGAAACTTAGAAGCACATCTTTTTCAGCACTCCTGATTCGCCGGCTTTTGAGATCTGATGAGATCATTCTTGCGTCGCGCACCAAGCCAAAAGATCTCGGTCAGAAATGGCTTCTCCAGGTGCTTTTCTTATCGCATATCCACCAATTCACCAACTGCAATGTTATTCAGAGTCCAAAAAATCAATGAGAGGCCGTGGATATGCCAAAGGCAGCTATAGAGGTAGACTCTACGCTTCAAAACAATGAAACTGTGCAGCTACGCTTGAAATCGTGTGTCCCGCACACACGTGCCGTGCAGGCTATACAGAAGTCACACTCAAGTTAGCTATTTCACGTCATTTCCATGCAATTCATGGGGGTCAACCACCCTCTGTACTTCGAATTCAAGGAGCCGAGATGTCAAGCTCTCAGATCGGATTGCGAACCTAAGTTAAGTGCGTTTTTTTTGGTTAAAACGCAGAGAATGGACGGAAAGTTACTGACGCTCCAAGTCATGGATGGATGGCGTTGGTTTTTGAGGTCACAACTCACTGGTGTGTGATCACGTGGCTGCATGGCGGAGCTGAAGTCACAAGATGGCCTGATGACGCACAAGGGGCGGCCATTTTTTCGGTCGTCGATATCTCTGCCGTAGACCCTGGTTCGTTCATCCAAGTTTTTTCTGCTCATTAAACATCTTTTCATCTTCCATTTTGGTGAGTTGAAGTACATTCACCAAGATATTCGTCATTTTAATCAAAATCCCAGGAAAACCTCTAATGAAGCATCCGTTCCCACGATCGGCAGTTTTCACACTTCCAATAACATAGGAGAAAAAAAAACACCAAAAAAAAAACGGCCTTCCGCGATCTTGGCATGTCGCCGCATCAAAGTCCTTCCGATCCTCACTGGACACCTCTGCAAATCTCTCAAGTTTTGGATCCCTCAAAAGAGCACCGCTTCTCCGACAGTTGCGAAACCAATTTGTTAAACAGAAATCAAGCCTCCATTTCTGATAGGCACGAGGGTGTGGAATCCTCTTGTGGTCCTTTCCAAGGTTCATTGTCACATTGAACTTTATGGTGCCAATACTTGACGGATAAATCGGATCATCTCTGCCTGCTTCCAATTCGGCAAGAAACTCTTCATCATAGACCTGAAAGGTTTAACTTGTGCCCACCGCACAAAAGGCCCGTGGACCCGTTTTGACCTGTTGAGTGCAACTCATCAGAAAAATCGTGGCACAAATTTCACTTAAACTTCACACCAACCAAGTCGCAAATTTCTTTCCACCAGTTGGCCAAGGAAAGCCGCAGCCTGAGCTTTGGGTTAGCAAATTCATCCAAGATATTTTTGGGATCTTGGCATAGTTTTCTACTTCTTGAATCTCTATAGGGACATAATGATCGTTGTACATGTCATTCAAATGAAACGATGGTTTGGGCGTCGGTTTGGGCTCGATGACATCCAATGTACTCCGATGCGATGACGGCTTTGAAATGCGCCGGCTCCAACTTTGAAGGCCTTAGTGATTAATTTTTGCGTCATCTTTAAAAACTATGAAATCAAAAAAAAATCGACTATCATTCAACTTTATCCTACCCTCCAGGGAACGATCAGATATCCTTGGGAATCGAAAATCATTGACTTCCACGAAACTGGGATGGGGATATCAGGCTGGGATGGGATGTTTGTTCGTTTCCAGGAGGGTATCTAAATGACAACAACCAACAAAAAACGACTTCCACGAAACTGATGAAACTGTTTCCTAAGCTCAAGACATCGGTTTCCCAGGCATCTCCAGTGTCCTACTTTTTGAGATATCCTCGCTTCCATCGACTCGAAGAAGCTCAGGACGCAAATGCACCTTTGAAAGGATGCAGGTGTTCAGTTGCATGCGATGCTACCAGGAAAAATCATAAGATATCATAAAGATATCATGAAGTACACCAGTTTAGACCCTTGGACTTCTGAAATAGTTGCAATATGTTGCAATGACATTACCATGACACACTTGGCATACGTCAATGTGTCTTCGTGATCTTTCTGGATTCTTTTTGATTCTTTATGTGTTTTTGTGGCATCAACCTTTTCTCCTCCAAAAAACATAAACACACAAGGACCCCCTCCAAAAAATATGCACGGCTCTTGAGCAAGCCGCCGTTGTGAACTTGCTATCAGGTTGTTCGTCCATCATAGCGAAGGGATCAAAAGCCACTTCACCTTGAACTGGCATCTCCTGCGCCAAATCGCTACTGGATCCACTCAACAAACAATCCTTTTGTTCCCTGTCCTTTCTAAATCAAGATCAGTTAACCTCAATGAGGTCACCATGCATTGTCTGTACATGGTGGACTCAGTAGCTTTGGGTAAAATTTGTCATAACATATCCTTCCTCAAATCGATTGTTTGATATTGTTTTTTCGCCGTCCTCTGTACGAAAGCGGATGGGCTTTCCATCGGCTTGCTGCCAGTCAACAGCATAGACCTATCATGACATCCTATGGAAGGTCAATTCATGAAGTGTTTTTTTCAGCCGAGCCACAGTCAATGGAACTGAAAAAGTGACGGACAAAAGATTCGCCCATTGTGACCTGACCATTTTGTGAGAAGGGAAGTGAGCCACGGTCAAGAAACCCGGTGTCCCTTTCCTTTTCCATTAGGGAAATCCTGGTTGTTTAATAGGGATCCTTATGTCATGGTCTTATTTAAATTCCCATATAATATCTGGGTAGTATTTCATCCCCAACAAATCCCCTAAACAACCTTTCGGGGCCTTGGTAATCCAACTTCTTCCAGTGCACCTCCGAAGGCCTTTGAGGCAACGAAAGGCCAGGAAGGCCGCTTTCCTCAACAAAAAATTCTCACATACACATGGGACAAATCCCAAACAACCACCTGCCACCTGGGATGGTGCTAAAACCTTGTAAATAATGGGATATTATGATAAACTACCAACCTCAACTGGTGCAGGATTTCTTCCATCAACAGTATTCATAAACTACCTATCAACTGGTGAGAGATCAAGAGATTTCAATAGGAAGGAGAGTTTCACAAAGAAATATGATGAATACATAGGTCCTAGGTAGTGCTGATGATGTCTTATGATTTTCCGAACTGCTTCACCAACTGTGGATGGAAGCTTCCCACTTTACCCCTTCGGAAGACTTTGCAGCGAAGCTTCAGAGTTGTCACCAAACCGATAGTTCCAAGGTTGATGCATACCTCAACTCCATGAAAAAAGCCGCTGCAAACAAGTCATACTGAAAAGATCTGTGGACTGCAAGCTGCCAAACTGAAAAAAAGCTGTACACGTTGTCAGCTTCTCGTTTTTCTCCATTTTCTTGACATCCGCAAAAACCTACGAATCGAGGACCCCTGCATTTGAGGAAATGGAATAATCACAGCCACAGGTACACAGGCTCCTCAACAGTAGATTGCTGGCAAGAGTCGGGGCAAACCCAGGGTGGGCATGCACAAATCATGGCAAGTCGGGTCAGAACACCAAAAAAAAATGTTGTAGTAGATAGATCCGATGTGAAGAAATGAATTCAAAGAATCTCCCCAACTGCATGTAGCAACTGTGAGGGTTCAGCAACATTGCTCAGCGCTGTGGAGTTTGATGCTGGGGATCTCCTGAACCCTGACGGATCTAGGCATGCCGAATACCCAAACGATTGCTCAAGACTGGGGCTGCCACTCAGTTTGGTTGCTGGGAACTTTCCATGTCAATGCCTGGTCTTGAAGCATTAGCATGTTTTGTCAACACTTGCATTAGAACAGCTAAAAGGCAAAAAGCCAACGATGAAGCACCCTGGCAGACACTAGGGCACAAACATACTGGGGGCGCAGATCGATTGAAGCAATGTAGGCCTTCATGAGATGCAGAAACAAACAGTAAACATCTCGCAACATCCAGAAATGATTGTGCAAAGTAAGAGTCAGAGAGTCGCAAACACGTCCGTGATTCCTACCCACTCAGCTATTTGCAAGAAATGTTGGGGAAGGCTCCTATTGTGGATCACACCCTTCCTTCAAGAATTGCAGGCAGTGTGTTGATCATCAACAGATGTAAGTGCCCGGCCATCTGCTGGAAGGTTAATCCCAATCCATAGAGAAAACAAACAACGGAGATGATGAAAACCCAAGCACGGCCTCGGGTTTTCAGAAAGGACACATCAGATCAACAGGATTGGTCAAGGCAACTTCGTGAGGATTGTTTTTTTAAATCCCGTTTGTGTGAAAATTGTTTTGAGCCAACTAAGTGCCCCTTGCTCATCCTGATTGGATAGCGCCTCGTGAATGACCAACATGTGAAGTTGCGGTAGTATTCTCATCTTCATCTCCGGTGAACATGTCACCAGAAAAGTATTGCTCTCAACTTCACATTGTACAGTGGCAGCCTGGGTCTGTTTTTTTCATGACTGGGTGCTGAACATGAAAGCAAAAAGAATCATGGGACACACCACGAAGAGCAACACCACGAGGTTCCATACCTCCAGTCACCAATGGAAGGGGGTGAGCCGCCAAATTGCATCGAGTCATTGACGCATGCCAAGGTACCAAAATCACCGGTGCCAAAGCAACGGCCAACCTCACAAGGGAGATGTCTGAAAGTCTGCTAAGTTGCATATCACATCTATATATAATATCAGTAGTACTAGTATGTACTAGTAGCAGTAGTAGAAATAGTAGTCTATAGAAAAATTGCAGTAATACTAGTAATAGTCGGGGAAGTAGAAGTAAAAGTACAGGTAGAAGTACTTCCTAGTAACTAGAAGGACCATCAGTAGAATGACCACTAGTACCAGGACCTAGTTGGGCACAGGAACGATACCACCGGGGCCGTGGAGAGGCGACATGGGAACATTTATATAATATAATATTTAATATACGTACATTTGCGTATGTATGAATAATGTATATGGTGGTTGTCAAAATGTTGTTTGTTGTATTTTGTAGTACTAGCTTAGCAGCACGTAGTAGGACTTTTTTTGTACCTTGTAGTCCGTAGTAGTCCGGAGCATCACTTTGTAGCACATAGTAGCAGCAGCAGTAGTAGTACTAGTAGCAGTACTTTGCAGTACGACAAAGTAGAGTAGAGCGGACAGCAGCAGAAAAGATTACGCATTGTTCTGTATATGGCCTTGTTGTTGTCGCTGTTGCTGTTCAACAGCTGCGTTTTCAACACTTCGTTTGGTAGGTACTTTCCCTGCACCAACCAGCGACTCAGGACCCTGCAGGAGACGAGCACAAGGCAAGTGCTCTGCTGTAGCAAGGCACTGCAAGGGCCGGTAGCCAGCCAAAGCTTTCCAAACTGACCGAATGCATGGGCAATGCTCATTGACACCGGACACATCCAGGATGAAATCCTGCGATCAGGAAAGAATCCAACACTTCCTCTGCCCNACCTTCATGATACCGAAGAATGTAGACATGTCGTGCAAATCAAAGCGTCGATCTGGAACTCATTGTTCAATGCATGAAAGTTCTTTTGTCTTCTTGCTGCACGTTCGAACACGTTCAACAATCTGGACAACAGCTCTTGCTCAGAGCGGCTTTCAAAGCCAATAATTAGCTCGAAAGCCGTGGAAAATCCCTAGCAACCAGTGCTGCCAGGGGAACACAAGATGCTCAAGATGCTGGATGCACACGCAGGGAAAAAAGCCCTCTATGCACCTTTGCAGAACGCAAGCCATTCATGCACTGTACAAGGGGCTCATTTTTGAGTCGCATCTGTCTGCCACTTCTGCGCAACGGACTGCATGAAAAAAGCTATGGAAAAATCCCTCTGTGCACCTTTGCACAGAGTCACTCGCATGAAATGAAAGCCATTCATGCACCTTTGCACAAAAGGCCCATTTCTTTAGATGCATCTGTCTGCACACTTCTGCGCAAACGGACTGAATGTAAAAATCCCTCTGTACACCTTTGCACAGAGAGATTCGCATGAAATGAAAGCCATTCATGCAGATGGGTTTGGAAAATTCTACGCTCAGAATCGCTCAGAAGCTGTAGAAAGTAACGTCAACTGCATCATCACTTTTGACGCTGGCAGTCGTGGTGGCTGCATCAGAGATATCATCCTGGATCTTCTGTGTTTTGCGAGCTGCAGGAATTCCGTAAAACATGCCGCTTTGCATCAGCGTTTGACCTTTTTTGGCCTTCATGCCGCACTTCTTGCGGTTGTTTGTAACAGTTGGAAGTCTCAGCATTTGCGCCACATCTTGCAGCCCTGCTGCATCTGTTTGTTTCTCCTCTTTGCTTGGCCTCTCTACCTCCACATTGGCAACACCAAGATTGGGGTTCTTCTGGGATGCGAGTTCCTCTTGCAGCATCTGCTGAGTGATCATTTCACCTGCTGACCACCCACTGCTAGTCTTGACATAGCGCATCAAACATCCCGGGCTGAGAGGTGTGGCAGTGAGTTCTCCACCAATCAAATGCATTCCAGGTGGCATGTTTGGGGGTGCCAACATGCTGCCATAGACCACGGAACCGATTGGAAGATTCGCAAACATGGCTGCAGTCTGCATGGTGATAGGTCCGATAGATGCACACGCAACAAATGTGTGGATTCCGACGCCCGGGAAAAACGAAGATGGTGTGATCTCTCGCTGCTGAGCCACCAGAAATCCACAAAAATGGATNTGGATTACATTACTTATATACGTCTTCGGTTTCACATTTACTACTCTCACCGTCACACACTCGTTGACAGGGCGACATGGGAAGGCCATCTTTTCAGAGCAAGTTGTACTACATCCTAACAGTGCAAATAATTCAAATAACTCTGCTTTCATGATCTTTCATGATCTTTCATCTACGTTCCGTCTCTCTCCGGCCTTCTGTGTTTGTCCAATCAAAGCCAAGTCGTGAATCGTCACACCCAACCAGGCAACGAAGGTCAAGACCAGCCAAAGCATCGCCTCATTTTTTTGCAGAAAATCCCAGGGGTGTCACAATTCGTGGGGGGATTTTGGACTCCTGAGAGGTTGACCCAAACTCCCAAGAGGTCATAGTACTGTCCACCCGAGCCACCCATGGCCATGGCCAACCTCAAGCTTCGATGAATTCATGACTTCGAGGTTGGACTTCACGTGGGTCCCCTGAGTCCCCCAGCGGTCTGCCCAAGTCCTGGGTTCGTAGTCTCACATCCCTGCCGTGGCAAACGATGGAAAGAACATGGAATACCCACGGGAACCCAAAACGACGAGGTTTCACCCGGCCTGCAAGCTAGATCTAGATCTGGCGTCTTGCAAAAATACTCTGTGAGAAACTCCTGTCACAAAACAGGGACAACAATGTGGTATCTGTATGAATATATATATATATATAATACATCATATCCAGGATTTGATGGAAAAGCCTGCAATTTCCTACAATCATAAGTGTCTTGTAGGGTAGCCTCATCCGAATCGTCTTTCCAACAAGTTGAGCTTGAGTTGCTGTTTCATTGCACTGAGAAGTATTCTCATTGTCCTGGTTGTGTCCAGGCACTTGAAAAAGTACCTCGTCCTGCCAGGCGAAAACCGGAGACAACACACAAACATGAGCTCCAAATAGAAATCAGATCATCATGTATTTGTTCACAATATTCCACAGCTATCAGCTTTTTGCGAGCTCTAGAAAGGTAAAAGACTGCCTCTTCACTACATGCATTGCCGCCTTGCCTCTGGATTGTTCCAAGTGCTCAAAGCAAAAACCTCACTGAAAAAACAACAAATCTGAGACTAGCAGACTGGGTTGGTTTTTTGCGGATTTTTTTTCGGTCTGACCTGACAGTTGAGCTTCCGCGCTCTATCATAGCGCTGGGGCCATTCTGAGAGGCAAAGCACTCGTTGAGACGTGGGCTCATCCAAGTCTAGAGAAGAAACCTCATTTTCAGATATGTGGCACAAAAAGGAAGTTTCAGGTAAATTGAAGATGCACCAAAAATTATGATTTGGAAATGCTAAGTCCTTTGTGATGTCGTCGCTATTTTGGGGATAATCGATGGTAGACTTTAGGGGTATAAGTTCTGTAAAGATCTGTGGCGCATGGAATAAACAATCTGATGAAAATCAGCGGAAATAATTTCTAGATGTTCTCTGCCACACCGTCTATTGCAGAAGCTCTTCATGAAAAACAGCACTAAGATGCAAACGTTCATTCCTGCCATGTACGAATAGAGGGACAGCCCCAGCGTCCCAGAAATAAAGCTGAAAAAGACCACCTGAGCATGGAAAAACTTCCAGGAAAAAAACCACCTGGACTTGATGATTAACAAGAAAGTTTCTGAAAATTCATCATGAGCAAACATGACAAACATGACAAAACGCAATGAAAAACCAAATGTGTTGCTTGAGATCTGAGCATTCATATGCAGGAAGGGTATACATCGATATGCATTGAGTCCCATCGCTTCATGATGCTTTGGCAACCAAGCCTTTATCCGGGATGGCCATCTGGGTGCAGCGCCACACCTACATTCCACAACTAAAAACCATCCGATTCTAAAACACTACCGGGTATCAACTTAGATAGTCTAAGTTGACTTCATGAGAAGCCTGAACTGTCCCGTGTCACGCGGAAAAAAACAACCAAGTATGGACAAAACTGCAGTCATTTGTTTCAGGTCCACTCAACGCTGGAAGTAAATCACTTCCAAACAGTGGTTTGAAAACATGCTCAGCATGTGTCGATTTCTTCTCACAAGTGTTATTCCATATGCTTACTGTTAAGTTACTTCCTGATAGTAGTATTCGCTAGTACAAATATCTGATATATGCACCTTGTGTACTTGTTACACTTGTTGCCTGAGTATCATTTCAGTCCAAGATCTTTTTTAGACCTTCAGAGAGTCAAGCCCACCTTCTTGCCCACATGGACAACCTCCCCGGATGTTCGACCTCGACATTGAAATGGCTATGACTGTGTCATATTGATTCAGAATTCTAGAGTAAGTAGGTACAGGTAGTTTCGAATATTTTCCCAATTCTTGTGACATCATGGAAACGTATCACCCCCAAAAAAATCTGATTTGATTTGGTAGAGACCGAGGCCTTTTCTGGCACTAAGTCACCTGACCACCCGTTCCTGTGCGATGGCCAGCTCTTTGGCTGCAGCCAAATCGTGTGAAGCGATTTTTTCTGGCTGTTTGATGCTGGATTATCGGTTTGTGGCAGTTTCATGTGGCTTGTAATAGATCTTACCTTTTCACTATAGTGGTGGGGTTGTGTATCAAAAGGGAAACAAAAGAACTAAGATGATTGAATTCAGTGAAATCATCCATTCCTTTCAAACAAATTTCCATGCTTTTGATTGTGTTAACTTTTTCTTGTTGCTTGGATCATGTTGATTTGTGGTGAAACTTGTGATTTAATTCGAGCCAAAAAAAAACACACAGGGCTTGGTTGATCTTCATCATTGACCTGTCGTCCACCTTCACCATTGACCGAGGCAAAGACCCAGCCTTCATCTGGACTGGGCCATCAGGATTTCCATACCTGGAGACTTGAAAATCCACTAATGAGAACTTTTTTTTGTGGACTTCTAAGAAGTGACTGATTGATTCATATCATTCATATCATTCATATCATTCATATCATCTGAATTTTATCTGATAACCTCCTTTTTGTAGACCTTCAAATTGAAGGAAGCGCGGCACTTCTCATAGTTCTTTCGCGCAGATTCATCTGTTAAGGCTGCATAGGCCTTTGAGACCTGGATCAGCAAACAACTGTGGAGCGGCTGTTAAGCCCAGCAAACACGGCACGTTGCCGCCGTGTTGCGCCTGTTGGAAGAGCACCGGGGCCAAGGGGTTGTCCTTGTCCTTGTCTGGATGATGTTGTAACGACTTCACGTGATATGCCTGGCAGAGATTTGCAAAAAAAATCAATCTCCAAATACTGAAACTACTCTCAATATCACTCCTTTGGTTCTCACCCTTTTTTCATGACGCCCATGCCTTCTTGATTTCCCTCAACTCTGCACCGCGGGACACCTGCGATTATCTGGGGCATCTGGAAACGGATCAACTAATCAATGATGACTGTAATTTTTCACATAAAGATGTCGTCTTTACTCTTTACAGTGAATTTCAAAATGTGCTCCAGATATCATATCATATGCTCATATTAGCAGTGATCCCTCAAATTCTGAAGTGCCCTTCCTTGTGCCATGCATCCAACTAGCATAGCATTGGGGAACCGAAGACAAACCAACCTTTGCCCCCATACACATCAGCCGCACCCCGAGGATGTCGTAGGGATCAAAGGTTCGCAGTTCCGTTGGTGCATCCTGGCGGGACACCAAAAAAATGGCCTGCCGGAACCTGATGTTTTTTCCTAAGGAAAAGAAGGGAACCTGAGCATTTTTTCTTTTAACCAAAAATAAAGGGTGGACACTTGACTTGACACACACATGGTTTTTTTTGTTGTTTTTTGCATATGCAAAACAACCCGCTGTTGGTATAAAATGTACAAACCATGTATGTATGAACATACCGATCTCGATAAAGTGCCCTCGTAAAGATGAGGTTGGCCCCCTGTCTTTGCCTTGAGCTCAAAGAGAACTCGCACCATCAGCAACCTACAACCGGCTGCAGACATGGCACATCCACAGCAAGATTCTAAATGTTCAAATCGTAGAGGATCTGATGACTATCCTGCATATGTTGAAAATGAATGAAAATGATAAAGAAAGTGTTGCAACCAACCATTCCAAAAGACACACAAAGCCAAGTGCAGCTGTGTTCCAGACCATCCCAAAATAAGACCAATGATTTGCATCAAATTTGCTCCACGAAACCTGCAATCTGCCGACCATGGTAAGTATGATCATGCATAATCTGTCTTGATTCGGACTTGGACTGTGCTGACCATATTTGAATCTTAAAAGCCTCACAAACCACCAGGCAAGCCGGGCCTTTTGGCTTTGGCGATCGCCAAGCCGTTCCGTCTTCTGGCCTGACGCAACGTTTCGATAACTTTTGGGGGAAAAAGCCTTCCGGATCACGTGAGCTCATGTCATGTTTCATCTTTGAGCACCTCCATGAAGGACGTTTTGCACAGCTGCACTTCGCAACCATCAGGTTTTGAAGCACCACCAGACTCAAAGTCCAACTCTGCCGAGGGCCTTAAGAAAAAAAGACGCTTGAAATTACCACGAGCATTGAAAACAAAATGAATCAAAATGACATATGTCAGTGAAGTTGGACCAGGTATCTATATCATCAATATCATCAATATCAATCACGACGACCACCTAAATTGAAAGACAGTTTGAAACATAAATGTAACATAAATGTAATAAATAAGACATGAATTAGAAAATCCCTGCCTGGGGAAAAGGATCGCTTTGATCAAGTAATACGTCCATGGCAACAGGATCACCTCAGCGATCAAGGTGTCGGGGTGTCGGGTCACGGGTTCTTTTCTGAAGAACATTCCTTTCGGAGCTAAGGCATGAACGCTCAAAATGGTGAGGGCCTTGCAAAGTGTTCAAAAATCGGAATTTTACCATGTCCCTCCTTTAGGATACTTAACAGTCTTACAGCTTGTCTCTTGAATATGAGAAGAATATGAGTCCCCGATCCATCCAAATCCAAACTTACAGTAGATGAATTGACTGGATGGCATGGCCATTCGAGTTTGGGGTCGTCGAGTGTCTCCGCTGTTGGTGGGCTGAGTTTCCAGCAAAGTACAAAAAGGCATGGCCATCGTAACTCAGAAGCTGCTCATTCTCCTTCTCAAAGATCCTAACAAAAATACAAAGTTTGAAAATGTTCTGAAGAGTTTGAGGTTCGTCAAGGTTAGAGGCAAGAATTTCCAGCTGCTATACTTTCATCTCACCAGCTGCTATACTTTCATCTCAGCTGGTCCGTGAAAGCGGCAGATGGCAAGGAAGACGGTACATTTTTTTTTCTTCTGAGTGGCAACGACATGGGGCTCCGCCATGCGTTGCTTATGGGCGCTTTGAGTGATGTGAGACATTGCTGAGGGCAGAAGATTTGAGGGAGCAGTGACTGAGCAGAGGAGCATTGACTCCTTTTGCTCAATAATTTTGGAATGAAGATGAAACCTTAAACATACAAAAACAAAAACTCTCCACTGAATCTCGGAACTCGTTGACTTTCCTCCGTTTTTTCAGTGTCTTCTTGAACTGCTCGCTTCTTGTCAGCCCTTTGGAAGGTGCGAGAATGATTCCGCGGAGTCGTGCCATGTTGCCATCCCCCAACTGATAAATCCAAACGGTCCAAGGGCCATTAGCTCAATCGTAACAATGACGTGACGTTCACCTCCCTGAGTTTTTGCAGGTCGTTTGGGGGACAGCATCGACCCTCGCAGTTGGAGCTTTTGGGTCCGGCCGGTGGACTCTGGAGTGTAAGATGAGTCAGATGAGTTTTTGAAATGCAAGAATATGCATATATAATATATTGTATATATATATCAAAGAAACAAGCAAAAGTATTGCTATCATATATATATATATACATATCATATACTGTACATGTACTTTTTTTGTGTATATATATAATATCAAAGATCTGCCACAAAAATCCAGTCCAAAGTTGCAGGTTCGATGCAAAAGCTGCATCTTTCAGGAGCTCTCAGTGTTACCACCAGAGACTGACCCGGCTCGAAGTGTCTGAAGTCAACTCGACAACTAGGCCCCCAAGCACATTCGTGTGGGAGGCATCTCTTTCAGTGGACGATTCCCAAGCGCCAAAAAAACAACGGAGATCGGTTTCTTACCCATGGTATCTGGCATTTGTGAATTTGAATCAGAAAATTGGAGAAAAATTCACGTTCACAATCATTTTGCAGGATAGATTATAAGTCTTTTGCTAGTTTACAAAAACAAAACAAAAAAACGCTCTTTCTCTCTTTTTTCCACTGGAGAGTACAGCCATCAAGAAATATCAGCGGAGCCTCATTCACCGGGATCTGCCGCTGAAGTTGAAGCTTCACAGATCATTCATTGGGAGATGTCTGCAAAACACTGGCAGCTTTGGAAACTTTCGGTAAAAAAAGTTTGATTCATCTGCCATGCTATTGGAAACACATCTAATGTTGACTTTCACTTCAATGTTTCACAATGTTGTGTCTTTGAATGCTTCTCATATTAAAGCTTCTATCTTATCCATGTTAACCAGTAGTTTCAGTAGATGTAATTTCATGAATTATTCCATGGAACCTGTGCTTTATGACTCACAATTTTCAAATCTCTATATCTCCATGATCCATAAAGCTTTGTCACGACGCCCTGTCCCTTCTGGGCTCAGCGAATCAACCGTGACCTGGGTCATGTCTGTCCTGTCGGCGAAAACACTGCATTTTTCAAAACTAGTTCACAGGATCACTGGTTGGTGGTTTCAACCCATTTGAAAAATATGCTCGTCAAATTGGAAATCTTCCCCAATTTTCGGGGTGAAAATTCCAAAAATATTTGAGTTGAAACCACCAACCTGAGACTGTTGTGGACGCGTTCTCAGTCAAAAAACACCTAACACAATCCCCGAAACGACCCCGAGACCACATTGGAGCTGATAGTCTCATGTGGATACCGGATACCTCTTCAGCAGACAAAGCCGGACGAATCCCTGAAGGGACTCGTGCCGTCATTTCACTTGATCATACCTTAGGTCACGAAAGGCTTGTAGTCAGTATGACCATCAGCCGGGAGCGGCTCCCTTTGGCATCTTTTGCAAACGATTTCATGCCAAGTTGCACGATGTTTGCTACTATGAACCTCAGAATTCCGATCAAATTCAGACTTAACGAGTTGCTGGCTGCATTAACTTCAGGCACAATTGGATGATGGGATCTTCGAAATAGCCACTGCAGCAAAGCCACAGAACCCAAAGAGAAAAGCAAATGAGACTATCTCTCCTGTCAGACAATATGAAGTTAATTGAAATCATGGCGTCAATATGGAGAGTGACTTCTCCCCGTGACTGCAGATGTTACTTTCAACACACCATCCCCATCAAGCTCCGTAACTCCGTCCTTTGGGCTGGCTTTGGTCCACCTAACTCTCCACCATACACTTGTCGTCGTGTGAAAAGCCTTGGCTTCAGATGAAGTGGATTCGTGGATGGGATTTTCGGAGGTTTTTTTGTTTCGTATCTTCCTGTTTTTGTATCTTCTTTTTTCGGAAAGCTGACCGCGCAAATTTTGTCAGAAGATATCAAACTCGGACAAGTGACAGGGCCACACAAATGAGCGCTAACACTGCGAAGGCAGAGACGGAAAAGGAAATCGCACCTGCCATAGATCCGTTTCGCTACATGAGGGGTTTTCTCACGTCTCCATTTTCAGCCATCAGAACCCATCAGAAAATCGGGACTGAGCAACACATCATGTTCAATCATGTTCAACAAATTGGGAGAATTGTCATTCCATCAAAAATTGAATGGGACCTTACCAGCGGACCCCTAAGGAAGTTGCTAGAGCTATTAGATTCTCAGGTTTAGGGGTCCGTTCAGTGGGTCCTGTTGGAGATTTCTTGGAGTCATTGAAATGGTGACATTTCCTGATTGATGGTTGATAGGTCCCCACATACCTTTAAAGGATCCGAAAAAAAAAAAGAAAAAAAACTCCGAATTCAACTCCAGCCTCCCGAGACAATAAATCCACCATTGGGATTTTCTCCCAGGTAAAGCCTGGAAAATTTTTGCCGAGGATGTCCGATTCGTGACATGTGACATGTCACCCTGGAAAATGGAGGTTTGGAACCCAAAAAAATGGAGGTTTGGAAGATTTTTTGAACCTTTTTTCATTAGGTGACTTTGATGTTCCAGCCGTTCATTTTCTGGTGTGTACAAACTCAGGATTTGTCAAAACCTAAGGATCGAACTCACCGTAGCTTCCTCCGACCGTCTGATGATTCAACCACTCCTGGGAATATGGAATCGTTTTCTGGTGAGTTCAAATTCATGCACTGACATTAGTCATTTGCGAAGACTTCCCCTTTGCAAACATCAAATTCTGGGATTGAGTTCGGGTCAAAGCTTTTTTTCAGAGTGACCTGTCTGAAATGCTACACAGCAATTGAATTCTCTTCCGGGAAAAAAACAAAAATGGGTCGATATCATTGATGTCAAATGTCAACATGGGATTGTTGAAAATTTCAAAACCATGGTTTTTTTCGTAGTGTTATACCCATTGATTGGGTAGTGTTACAACCGACATGGGACCATGGGATGGTATAACCCAGGTATAACAACCCATTGATGTCATATCTTCAAACCTGGGTAGTTGGCTCTTGGTACATCGCCCAGCGTCAGAGTTGACCCCATTGGTCTGCCAATAGATGGAGCCCAATGTCCAGCTAATGCCCATGCCCAGCAACACGTTCACGGTATTGCCTTTTAAAAAATACAGGGGAAAAAATGATGGATGGATTTCCAAAAAACACATGAAAGTTGGAAAACCTAAGATGATTTAGCTTCAAAATGTCATCCAAATGTCCTGAAAGCCCATTGTTTTTTGTTATTCGGAAAATACTTAAGGATCCCAGATTCCAATCGATTTAAACACCAGTTTTTTTTTCAGAACTTGGCAAACCAATTTTCGTTGGGCAACTTCCAGTGATGTTGCCGATGGAATTATCAGCCGTGTCATCTGCCATGGCCGCGGTTCGTGAAGCCAAGGTGTCCTTAAGGTTGTGCATTCATCACTGAAGCCGGTGGATTCTTAATGTATACCACTGTATACGCGAAGCAGAGACAAGGATCTGGTAGACTGGTTCCCAACGCCACCAGTGTGATGGCCGTCAAATCATCAGCCATACCTACTGAGCAACCAAGTAGGCTTGCTGCATCATTGATGACCTTAGTAATGAGTTGCAGAAACGACACCTTCAAGCCACCAAAGTCTCATCTGCTGGTTTTCATTGTCCATTTTGGGTCAAGCAGCAACTGTGACCAAGCCAATTCCAACGAGGGAACAAAAGAATGATGGATAAGCTCCCAAGAGGGATGGTGGCGGAACCTTAGGCAACGGTTTCATGCGATGCAAATTACATGAGTAGCAAGAATTTTAGCGCAACGTGGACACGGGTAAGCTTAATCGAAAGCTTCTCCCATTGTGTTTAATTCCCTTTCGTCCTTTCCAAATACTTTTGTTAACTTCCTCAACAGTTTTTTTGGTATGATAAATACTCAGTTTCCTCTAATCTTCCCTGAATTTCATCGCATGCATAATTGACGCTGCTGAGGGACGATGAGAAAAATGATCTTCCACGTCAAAGCCAAGCAGTGCATCAACCAATCGAAGCAGGTTGCATCAACTTGCCTTGGGAGCTGTTGAGCTGGTTCACATGCGAGTTTGCCATGATGAATCCTTTCAATTCATGGTAGGATGTGTCTAGTCTAGTTGTGATGTACAGCCTGGTGAAACCAGGAAAAAGACTTGGACCTGATTTGATGTGATTTGATTTGCATTCACTTATAGTTTTGGAGAATTTTTTCACTCAACACTCCTCATTGAAGAGTGGACTCCGAACATCTTTGATGATTTCTCACAAGAAGTCTTCTCCCCATCTGAGTCGTCCATCTGCTTTAGGTAAAAGCGGGGTGGAGTGGTGCCTTTAACAGAAACCCCCCCAAGGTTTTGCAGCTAGCACACTCCTCAGCACTTCCATTGCAGAAGAATGCCTCGACCACCTTGCAAAAAAGCAATGCAACGTCCTAACAATCTTCCTTTGAGGTCGCATTCTTAAGGGATTCCGTCAGATTTTTGGAACCAATCAAGTGCTATCAACTCAATGATCTCCCCAAATCGAAAGTGATATATTTTCTTCTCTCCCTTGGTGCAGTGCCTTGTCTCTCCAGTGTTCGCAACTGAAATTTTCGGCGTCGCCTCCAGTACCATTGGACCATTGTGACTCCACAAATGAGACAGTAAAGCAATACATCACAACTACCTTTGAAGGCACAGAAAAATGTCAACCTAGACATATACGTGATTCTTTGTGATTGATATTATGATAGAAGGTTTTGGGTTTCATGTTTCTACTTTACAAGTCGTATGTCATATGTTATATTCTATGTCGTATAAATCCATGTATATTATATAATAAGCTAGATATATATATATATATTATACCATGTACCAATCATTATCATACTATGTCATTCTTAAAACGACGAAAGCAGCGCCTTCCAATGCTTCGGATCTGGCATCGGATCGGGCTTCCGATCTGGCATCCGTTTTGGCTTCCGATTTGGTATCGGATTTCTCTGATCGCATGGACATCCTATGAGAAGATGTAGCTGCTTCGTTTTCACCTCACTCCAAGGTTGTCAACGAGGTGTCCAAAGGAGCAGATTCACAGCATGTATGTTTCAGATTCCAAACTCAATACGTGATAGGTTGAGAAATATGTTGAACTTGCTCCAACTGTTCTCCGGATGCCAAAACCTGAGGCATGGACTAGGCACCGCCGCCAAGTGTTGCTTTCGAGCCTGTGGCAAAACCCGTCTCAGACCGTGCTCCGACCACCTCTCATCGACAACAATATATGAGGTTTTGAGAAAAAAATATGAAAAAATATGAAAAAATATAGCAGTCATGGGTTTTGGATCTGGATTTGTTCTCTCCAAGTTAAGATGGCAAACTCTTTTCGAAGCCCAGCCTTATCTTCACCTGACAGATGCGGGGAAAAAATCGGCTTTGATCATATTCAAAATCTCTTTGCGCAGTTGTGGTTGTGTGGTTGTAAAGGGTTACCAGTTACCGGGTGCCTTCGTCCATGACCAGTGTGGTTTTGAACTCATCATTCACACCTTGGTTGAGTTTTCAAAGATGGTCACAGAACCAAAAAACCATGGCTGAAACATCTGCCCTTCGCCATCCTTAAAATTTGAGACAAGCTGCCCGAACTAGAATCCTGAGGCCCGGGAAAAGGCAGGCACGGGCCAAAAGGCAGACGGCTATGACATACTCATTGAGACTGGAAAACGGATCCCTTCAATACACTTCCATGACTAACAGGACGAGTACAGTTAGGTTTTTGGAGTTTCGCAAAACTGAATCTTCCAGTAAGATCCACTCTATTCGACGCGCAAAAAATATTGCCATTACCATACCAGTACCATTGCTTCACCGAGAATCATCCAGAACAGTATCGGTTACGAGCCAGACCAAGCCTCAGGGAGGGTTCTCTTCCTTTGACAACATCCGTGTATGTATATCAGACCATTTTTTAAACAAAATGATATGTTCAGTTTAAATTTGACTTCCCTTTATATGTATTTATCATTTATGTAGAATGTAGAAAACATATCAAAACAAATCAAGTCATATCAAACTATCAGTCACACATTTTTCGCAGCATTCCAAAGGTTGGTCACAAAGATAGGTTGGCACGACGGTCATGCCACCGAGGTGCAACAACTGGCACCTATCAGTGCTGGATTCTTCTTGCCTTCGGCACCTTCCGTCTGGATCCTCAACACACCGTACCAAAGGAAGTTCATGATGCATGGCACAAAACGGAAAAATCCGTAAGTTTCGAGTCTTTGAGTCTTTGAGTTTGCAGTCTCATGGAAGATCTCGGCATGTGAAGGCTATTAGTTATTAGTCATCTGGGATGTCATTTCCACAACCCAATTTCCCAGTGTGAGTGAACCGTCCCCGAGACATTCCCAAGACACTCGGTGAGTTCCACATAGAACTCTTCGGGTGGCCCTCGGACATCTACCAGACTTATCCTGAGTATCAAACCCATCAGGGTCGTGCAATAGTAGTGCATGGCTCTGATAGCTGCACTACGATGCTGCTAAGAAACACAAGCTCTTGCTTATCATCCTCTGGCAGAAAGTGTAGCACCCCTGACTTCTGATGATACCTCAATTTTCCATTCAAAAACAACTTGCGGTAGTAATTCTCCGACATTCACACACAAACCAGCGATCTATACTGATGCATATATGTTGACAGTTGCAATAAATGAAATTTCCATCGCTGTATATACAAGGTGTTTATCCAATCGCGATGCCAATGACGAGTTCTGTCCCAGGTACCGTGTACCTGCCTTTGCCATACCATTGGTGGTGCGGTATTTGATACGAACCTTGGTCTAGATTGATCGTTTTTACACCAGACATGGTGGCGAGCAATGTAGCATTTTTGAAGGTGTGATTTTTATGAAAGTTCATTGATTGATTTATTCATATACATGTTATAAGTATATATACATAAATCCGCCGGCCTTGCCGGCGTGTCTAGTGGAGGGGGGCTTGATGATGGATTGCTTGTCTGTACTGAGCTTTTGCTTATACAGTCTAAGCTAGAGCTGATAATGTCCTTTGGGGCGCGCTTTTACTTCGCCTAAAAACCACCCCCCCCCCTCGAAGGG